>PVJH01005108.1:0-116336 GCA_004026705.1 Nesogale talazaci | reverse complement strand
TATTAAGCATACTTGTACACATGTTACCACATTCATCTACAAACATTTTCTACTTGAACCACCCCCCCCACCAGCATAAGCTCCTCTATCCCTCTTTCCTCTAGTTCTTTATTTTTTTAAATTCCAACTCCCCACATTTCCCCTCCTCCTTCTCCTTCCCCATGAACTTCCAATATTTTACAAATTGTTATTACCTCTTCATATCATACACTGTCCAATGTGTCACTTCACTCACCGCCCCCCCACCCTGCCCAGTCCTCCGCACCCCAGAGAGGAGGTCACATGTAGATCCCAGATGTTAGTTCCCCTTTCTACTCCACCATCCCTCCACCCTCCCAGTGTCACCACTTCCCACTAGTCTCAAGGGATTATCGATGCTAAATTCTCACATTTCTGACTCCAGTGTACATCCCCTGGTCTAGCCAAATCTGTCCAGCAGAATTGGGATAATGATAGTCAGTGGGAGGAAGCATTTGAGAACCAGAGGAAAGTTTCACATTTCATTGCTACTACACTATACCTAGACTGGCTTATCTCCTCACTACAATCCCTCTGTAAAAGGATGTCGCTTCACTTATTGATGGGCTTTGGCCCATTCTGAACTCCCCCTTATTTATAATGATATAATTTTTAGGTCTTTGATGCTTGATACCAGATTCCTTTGACACCTCGTGGTCACACAGACTGTTGTGCTTCTTCCATGTGAGCTTGCTTCTTAGCTAGATGGCCACTTATTTATCTTCAAGCCTTTAAGACCCCAGACGCACATATTTTGATAGCCAGGCACCATCAGTTTTCTTCACCACATTTGCTTATGCACATATTTGTCATCGGCAATCATATCAGGAAAGTGAGCATATAATGTTATGATTATTAGTTCTTGAAACCTGATCATTGATCCTTTTGGTATCTCTTAGCTCCATAAGTTGGTGTGCTTCTTCCATGTGGGATTTGTTGCTTCTGAGCTGGATGGCCATTTGTTTACTTTCAAGTCTTTAAGACCTCAGATGCTACATGTTTTGATAGCTGGGCACCATCAACTTTCTTCACCACATTTGCTTATGCACACTTTTGTTTTCTGTGATTGTGTTAGGGATGTGCTCATCATGGAATGCCAATCGCATTTTTCTAAGACAGATATGTTTATTATTCAACATTCTTTGCTAACACCATCATTCAAATGCATCAATTCTTTTTGGTTGTTCTTTTTTATTGTCCAATTTTCATATGCATATAAGATAACTGAAAAAGCCATAGGATTTGAGCTATGTGAACCTTAGTCCTGAAAATAACATCTTTGCTCCTTGATATTTTAAAGAGGTCTTTTGTAGAACATTTATTAAAAAGGGGAACTATTTGATGGAAATACTTCCTTCAGAAGTATATAGACATTGATGGAAAATATGTCAACAGCCAAAATAATGAAAATTGGTAAATTATTAAGGGTTCACAGGGGAAGGGGAGTGGGGAGGGAGGAGAACTATGGAGAGCTGATACCGGAGGTCTAAGTAAAAGGATGATGCTTTGAGAACAATGATGGCACCAAATATGCAAATGTGGTCTGCATACAATTGATATATGTATTGATCATGATAAGAGTTGTATGAGCCTCCAATAAAATGATTAAAAAATATGTCAACAGCTTCACATTTTGATACTTTTGTTCAATAAATGCTTCTACGATTTCACAACAATGCTTGTGAAGTAACACAAATTGCTTCAAACATCAAAGAAGGGAATGAATGCTTGCTTCACAGCTTTCCAGCATGCAGATGATTAGGAACCTTTCATTTCTTCATAATGGGTATAGAAATAGGAAAAAATAGATAAAGTATTATTCACATAATTATAAAACATGAAAAATTAGAAGATTGCTACTCTGCTTGCTACTTCTGACACCACCCACAAATCCCAGCACATATAACTAGACAAGAAGAGATCAAAATAATAGAATTTTAGATAATTTAATGGTCCTTATATACTCATTCTCACTGCCATTGAGTCAATACTGACCCATAGCAATTTCCATACAAGAGCATACACACTGTCATGTGTACCAGAAGGAACCAGTTCTTGGAGGAGGATCTAATTCTTGGAAGCATAGACAGTGAGAAACAGGATTACCCTTAATGAGATAGATAAGCACAGTCCACAACAGCTGATCTCAGCATAGCCTTGCTTGTGAGGATGGTGCAGGAATGAGCAGGTCTCCTTCTGTTATATACACAGGTGTTTTGAGTCAGAGCTAACTCAGTGACACCTAAGAACCGTTATCCTCGTAGCAGCAACTCTCATACAAACTGCAGTTCAAGTCTGAACAATTATTCTTAAAAAATGTCCATATTTGTTTAAGTAAAACCTTGCAGCACATTATCCATACTCCCACCACTTTTGGCTCAATTCTCAGTGCCATCACTGTGGCACATCATTATGAGAAACGGGAGGGGGCTGGCTCTATCACCCGTGCACAAACTAAAGTCTTAGCTCTTAGATATGTTCTGATCATCATTATTATTCAAGAGTCTTATTTTATTCTTATGGATTCTTGATAACTTGCGAAGGAGGAGATATATCATGCTCACAAACAATGGATCGATTTGGGCTGTCCTAACATCTTGAAATCAAGGACGAGGTGCTCATATTTCTGGTGTTCAGCACCATCAGTAAGGATTGCAAAACTTGTATTAGTCCGATATGTGAACTAAAGAAAGTATAAAATCCTATCTTTGTGGTTAAAACTGTTTTTGGAAAAGCAAGCAATAATAATATCTATAGTTAGAACATATCTGTTATGAGTGATTTATGAATATATTTAGCTGGGGCAACAAATGTCGTGCTGATGTCACAGTGCTATGCCTTGAGATGGGAGACCAGTCTAACTTACTGCCATTATTGGTTGCTTATCATTTTAAGTATTGGTTTAAAAGACTTTCATCATAATTTGAGTGAGGGTTTGCAAGAAAACTGGTCTTTCATTCAGCAATATGTATTTTTTTCATGACATTGAAAAATATCATGTCCATTTTTTTCCTACAATGCACTAGCACTATTCCTACTTCCTTTCTGTGAGTACCATTTTTATTCATCCTTCAGTTCTATTCTGCCTTCTGGGAATTATCCCAGAACAATTGCTGTCCTTTGATTTCTTATAATTGGTTGTCATAAACAATGCATATTATAATTGGTTGTCATAAACAATGCATATCCCCCTGATCATTTCATACATCCTACTGGCCCGTCTAAAGAGCCTAGATAACACTGTCAGGTAAGTGGACTTGTGGACTGAAAACCACAAGGTAGATGGTTCAAATCCACCAATCACTTGGGCGGTAGGGGTGGGGGTGGATTATGAAGCTTTCTGCTAAAGATTTGTTCCTGTGTGCCTTTGGTTTTCTTCATTCTTCATTGTTCCAGCCAGGGAGAGATGAGTAGTAACCTCCCACAAGTGTCTAAAACCCCAGTCGTTACTCATAAAATTAGATCATAGTACCTTGTCTTTCAAGAACTGTGTCATGCCATTTAACCTTGATGATTCCTTTAAAGCGTATGACTTCTTTCAAATCAACCCCATCAAATTTTATAATTCCTTAATAAAGATACCGATTTTTGCTCATCTAACATAATATAGCCTCACAATTATTAAGACAAATTTATTATGGTAACTCTTGTCACATTTCAAGTGTCTTTCAAACATTGGGGCCCTTTCTCTGGCACTCTCTGTAACCATGTTCTGTTTTCCTTCATTAGTCCTTCAGTATCTAACAATGTTTTCATGCCATGCCTAAGATTTTCATCAGCCATTTCCTCCAAAGTAAGCAGCTGATTCCTTCTTCATAGTCTCTTCTTAGTTGTGAATCTCTGCCAAAATCTGTTCACTTTGGGTGACCCGGCTGACCATAGCTTTCAGCATCACAGCAGCGCACAAGCCAACATACTATGACAAACTGGTGCATACCAGATAGAATACCAGAAAGACATTTACTCAAGCTTTTTTTTTACTATGCCAAGCCATTAGACTCTGTGGATCATAACAAACTATGGATGACCTCCAGAAGAATGGGAACTCCAGAACACTTCATTGAGCTCATTTGGGACTTCTACATCAATCAAGAGGCAGTTATGCCAACAGTAAAAGAGACTACTGCATGGTGTAAAAATCGAGAAACTTTGTGTATCAGGATTGTATCCTCTCATCATACTTATTCAATCTGTATGTTGAGCAAATCATCAGAGAAGCCGGATTTTATGTTAATAGTGTGGCATCAGGATTGGGGGAAGGCTTATTGACAATCTATGGCATGTAGAAGACACAACCTTGCTTGATGGAAGAGAGGAGGACTTGAAGCACTTGCTGATGAAGATCGAGGATTGCAGCCTTCAGTGTGGATTGAAAGTCAATGTAAAGAAGACCCAAATCCTCACACCTACCTGGAACAATAGGTAGCATCACGATAAATTCAGAAAAGATTGAAGTTGTCGAGGATTTCATTTTGCTTGGATACACCAATCAATGTTCAACAGCAGTCAGCAGTCCTTAAATTTTACATGATGTACCATACTGCCTTTAAAAAAAACACTTCTCTTGGTACTTCATCCATATATCATACAATTCAATAGTTCAATCATATCAAGAAGAGTTGTACAATCATTGCCACAATCAATTTTAGAACATTTTCTTCTTCCTTGTACTTATGGTTATTTGTGTTTTTCTAAAATTGTAGCAAAATGCACACAACAAAATATTCTCCCATTCAACAACTTCTACATGCATAATTCAATGCCATTGACTATACTGTTCTTATTGTACAATCGTTATTGATACCATTTTTCAAATTATACTGCCACCATTTACATAAACTCAATGTAAGTTTATGTAAGCAAAACTTAAGCAAAAATTTTCCCCCTAGAGTAACCATTGGTGGAGTTTAGTTTATTTCTCTTTTTAGTAACTTTTTTGATATAACAGTCACATATCAGACACTTTCATAGCTAATTTGTCTTTCAGACATCATCACAATCAATTCTAGTACCCTTTTCCCTTTCTTGCATTCGTTGTTTGCTTCCCAATTTCCTCTCATTATTCCCTTATCCAACCTTGCCAATCCATTGCATCATTTGTTGTCTCTATGCATCTGCTCCTTCTGTGCTTTATAAACTGGGGAAGCTAATAGAAACAGAAGCAAAATGTGACAGAAATAAGAAAATAATAAAATATAAAGATAAAAATCAAGAGGAAGAAAGAAAAAAAAACACAAGTGAGAAATATTTGAGCCAAGAGCAAAGTCAGGTTGGGTCAAGAGGAAGACCAATTGCTCAACTATCATGTTATACCATGAGTCTCTCCACCACCATCAACTTTGCAACAATCTCTGTCTGGTAGTAAAGTTGTCTGAGTCTCTCATCTGTGACTCCAGGGGATCCTCCAAAGGCTTAATCTGATGAGATACAGCCGATTGGTTTGGGACTCCCATTGTCTTACACATCCTGAATGTTCACAATGTAAGCTCCAATACATTTCTCCTTGTTGCACTTGGATTGTGTTATCATCATCTTTGGCTCACACAGGCTGGTCTGCTTCTTTGATGTGGACTTAGTTGATGCTTCATTTAGATGGCTGCTTGTCTGAAGGCAAGCTTTTAAGACCTCAACACGCTTCTAATTGATATCCAGGCAAACTCTGTTTTCTTCACCACACGTTGCTGTAGCACCCTTGTCTTCAGTGATCTCTTTATGAAGATGTGTATTCAGCAGGGCCATATTATAAGAAACAACTCTCCTTGGATTAGGGCTAGAATTAAGTGGGAGTCCAGAATCCACCTGCTTGTCCATGGGTATGAATGACTCTGGTTTACCTAGGCAGTTATATTATGATGCAAACAAAACTCAAAAAGAACAGCAACAAAACAAAAACCAAAGTCAACAAAAAACAAAGAAACAAAAAGAAAAACATTGCCAATCATCCACCTGGGGTGTAAGGCAATTTCATTAACAGCAGCAGTAATGTAACCAATGGCATGGAATTTAAGACACTGTTGATATGAGGAATTTATGTTAGTATAATCCAACTGCAAGCTGAAATCCATGCACTATTGTTTTGTACAGATTGGCTTCTTAATTGATTGAGCTCTGCTACATAAGTATGAGAGTTTGTGCTAGTGGAAAATTTCCTGAACCATTTCTTACACAAGGAGATCCCTTCCTATCAGATTAATACATGTTATATTATTGAAAGAGGACCATAGAAATACTAAATATATGTCAGTTTGGGGTCCCCTTTCTTTGGATGCTCACTTATCTGGGGTCCCACCAAAAGACCAGTGACCACTGTTTCCACATATGTCATGGACTACAAGTAGTTTTGAGGTAGGGCCAAGACTGTTTAGTCAGACTTCCATGCAAAGTACTTTTGGTATGACTCTTGGGGAATGCCATGTTTGCTGTAAGGGCAGTACTAAGATGATAGTGCTTAGTCCATGGTGTGATTCACCGAGGATTGGATAGAAATATTTATATGCAGTGTCTATCGAGGAACATAGAACCTGGCTTATTCTTCCCTTAGATTTCCTAAAATTATTGTTTTGAATCCCTTCATAATGTGAGGTTCCTCCTCATATACCCACAATACCCACTAACAGGAATATCAGTGTCTCCTCTGAAATGTAGATGTTTCACTTCCCTGGTCTTAACTTGATTTCCAGTGACGTTCCCCTCTCATTCCTGTGAAGGGTATGCTGATTTGTCACAGCCTCAATGTTGTATAGCATGAACTTGGTATTGTCCCTTCCCCCTTTATTGAAGGAGTGACCAAGCCAAATGAAATCTCTTCTTTCAAGGTGGTTCTTCTGAAGTGCACATAAGCAGGGTGATGTATGCTTTGTGACCATTAGGCAGACATTCTAACTGTTGTTTGTGAATTTGTCTCTAAGATTTTTTCCATTGATGTTTCTCCTCATAGTAGTGGGTTCATACAATATTTGTCCTTTTGTGATTGTGTTACTCCTGGTAGACTAGAGAAACAAAATCATAGACATGCATATGGATATAAGGAAGAGGTTTATATACGAGAGGAATGGGACATTGAGAAAGCATCCCAACCCAGTTCAGTTCAAAGTTATAAGTCTGATATTAGCCTATATGCCCGATACCAGTCTATACAGTCTCCTTCTGACTCATGAAGTCACAGGCCAGTGGGTGCAGAGTCCGGACGCTGGCAGGGCTCTCTCCATGGTTCCTCGATTCCAGGGCTCAGGGTCCATCAACAGCATCCAGTGGTGGTAGAGGCAACACAGCACTGGCAGGGATCTCCATGTGGCTTCCCCAGCTTCAGAGGTCTGGTTCCATCAGGGTAAGGCCCCGTGGCTTCTCCTTCAGCTCCTCAGACACTGCCATCTTGTCTTGTCTGTAATTCATCATCTCTGAGACTGACTCCCACCAACGGGGGAGAGAGCTTCTCATCTCCATGAGGTAAATATCATGAGATTTCCCAGAAGTCTCAGGAGAAAGCCATGCCCATATGGAGGCCTCAGTGGCTACTCAATGACTATCTCCAGAATAACAGGCTAGACTCTACCACTACATCTCAATTAGGAAATTAACATAAGCACATGAGCACCACAGTGATTGACTAACTTCATTCAACATAGTAATAGTTTCCAGTTCCTTCTCTGTCATGTGATGTTTCATGCTTTCATCACTTTTTTTTTCAGGGATGCATAGTTTTCCATTGGGTGTCTGTACCTATGTTAGGCTGGTTTGGCTAGTCAAACAAATCCAGACACACACACAGGTATTAGAAAACTTCATATCAAGAAGAAATTATACATGGGAAAAAAATTCCCTGTTCAGTCTTACTCAAGTACATAAGCCCCAAAATAGTCCATATGTCCCTCTTCAGACTGACACAGCCACAAGCAATGATACAGACTACAGAAGATCAAAGGTTGTGTGGATCCAATGGCACTGACTCTGGCAGCAATCAGAGTCAGCCAGTGGGAAGGTGAAGGCCAAGAGATAGGGGGAAGTTCCCTGGACCCTCCTTTGGAGAAGGCATTACCCACAGGACAACACCATCAGTATGTGACCATATTGACAGATTGAAGAGCACGCTTTCACTTTTATATATCTTCAAGTTGACATTCAACTACCACAGTGTCTTAGTTTCTTTATCCATTCTTCAACTCTTGGGCACTGGGCCGCTTTCAGTTTCTTGCCATTGTGAACCATGCTGCCGTAAACATGGGAGAGCATACATCCACTCATGTGATGTCTCGCATTTCTTTGGGGTAAATACCTAATAGTGATATTGCTGGATTGTATAGAGTTTCAATTCCCAGTTGCTTCAAGTATCACCATATTGTTTTCCATAATGGTTGTATGTATGTACATGTCCACCAACCATATATTTGAGTTCTATTCTTTCCACAGCCTCTCTAGGATTTGTTTTCTTTTTTGAATTGGGCTAGTATTGCAGGTATAAGGTGATATCTTCTTGTGGTTTTAATTTGAATCTCCCAGACCATTAGTCATTGTGAGCATTTTTTTCAAGTGTTACCTGTTTGTACTTCATTTTTGGTGAAAGGTCTGATCATGCCAGCTTCTTGAGTCATGTGCTATTTTTTAATTGAGCTGTTGTAGAGTTCTGTAGATTTTGGTAATCAGACCCTTTTTTGAAGTGTTGTTGATAAAAATATTTCCCCCCAACTCTGTAGGTTCTCATTTTGACTCTTTTGATGAAGTTTTTTGATGTGCATAAGTGATATAACTTCAACATGTCCCAGTCATCTATGTTGTCTTTTGCTGCATGTGCTTCCTTTATTAAAGTTGATAATCTGTGTACCCTGAAATAGAGTCCTGATGCTCATTGATGATCTTGACAGATCTGGGATTTACATATAGGTCTTTCATCCATCTTGAGTTAATTTTTAATGTGTGGGGGAAAGATATGGGTCTTGTTTCATTCTTCTGCATATGGAAATCCAATTTGTCCTACATCATTTGTTGAAGAAACTGTTTTTGTTCAATTGGATATTTCTAGGTTCATTGCTGAAAATTAGCTGCCTGTAAGCTGAGGCATTTATATCTGTGTTTCTGTTCTCGTCCGCTATTCTATATATCCTTCACTATTCCAGTAGCAGGCTGTTTTGTTTACTGTCGCTAAATATTGTGAGTTTTTAAGTCAGGTAGGGTGAGACCTGCTACTTGATTCTTCTTTTTAAGAAATTCTTTGCTTTCCCTGGATTTTTTTTGTTTTTTGTTTGTTTGTTTGTTTTTGTGGCATCACTGCCCTGGTGGGAGTAGGAATCCCAGCCTTGCTTTTGGAGAGCTACTGCTGGATTTGAACCATCAACCCTGTGGGCAGCAGTCCTGCACACAACCATTATGCCCCCAGGGATCAGTCTCCCTGACTCTTTTGTCTACACATAAGAAATTGATAGCTAGTTTTACCTTTCTTTAAAGAATACAGTTGGTATCTGTATAAGGATTATGTTGTAGCTATAGATTATTTTATAGATTGTTTGACATTTTCACCTTAAGTCTGCCTATCCATGAGCATGGAATATTCTTCCACTTATGTAGTCTTTTTGGTTTTTTATAATAATGTTCTGTAGCTTTCTCTGTTTAGGTATTTTGTTTCTTATGTTACATTTATTCCTACTATTTCATCTTTTGTGTTAGATTATTGTAAGTGGCATTGTTTTCTTCATGTGTTTTTCATAGCTCTCTTTGCTTAACCTGATTGATTTCTGATTGTTAATTTTGTATCCTGCTACTTGATTTTTTCGTGGAGACTTTCTACAGGATAATATCACATGCAAATAGAAAAGTTTACTTCTTCTTTGTCTACTCATATTCCCTGGACTTCTTTTTTTTGTTGTCTAGTGGATCTAGCTATGATTTCCAGTGTGATATTGAATTAGAGGGATGTATGTAGGAGACATCCTACCTGGTCCCTATTTTTAGTAGAAATGCTTTCAGCTTTTGCCCATTGAGTGTGATGTTGGCTATTTGTTTTTCATTTAGAACTTTTGCTATGTTGAGGAATTTCCCTTCTATTTCTGTTTTATTCAAAAATGAGATTGTCAAATATTTCTTCTGCAGCTATTGATAGGAATGTGTGGCATTTATTCTTTGCCTTGTTTATGTAGTGAATAATATCGATTATTTTTTCAAATATTGAACACCTCTGCATCCCTGAAATGAATCCCACTTGTTCATGGTGAAATATTTTTTTGATATGATATTAGATTCTTTTTATTTGCTAGAATTGTTTGAGGATTCTAGCACCTATGTTGAGCATCTATAATGAGGGATATTGGTCTACAATTTCCTCTCTTTGTGGGTCATTCCCTGGTTTGGATATCAGTGTTATGCTGCTTTTGTAGAATGAGTGTAGTAGTGTACTGTCTTTTTCTATATTCTAGAATAATTTGTATTATTATTGCCAGATCTTCTTTGTGGAACTCTCTGGTCCTAGGCTTTTCTTGGTTGGATGTTTCTTAAAGCTCTTCTCTCTTTCTTCTTTTGTTTTGCGTCTGTTGAGTATTTCAATATCTGTCAGCATTAATTTGAGTGGCTGATGCATTTTTAGGTATCTGACCATTTCTTATAGATTGTCAGAAATGTTGAATAGTTCTTCATAGTAGTGTATTGCTATCCTTATTAGTTAGCATGGATCTGTGGCATTGTCACCCTTTTCATATCTTATTCTGGATATTTGCATATGTTTTGTTTTCCTTGTTAAGCGTGGTCTATTTTGTTAATCCTTTCAAAGAAACAACTTTTTTATTAAATCATTATATTGGGGCCTCATACATCATTTTTCACAATACATAAATAAACATACTGTGCCAGGCACCTTCACATGTCCGCTGCTATTATCGTTCTCCGATCATCCGCCTTTTCCCTTGAGCCTCTAGTATCGGCTTTTCCATCCCTTCCCCTCTTCCCCCGCTCTCTCCCTCCCACCAACTCTCAATACTTCATAGATCATTATTGTTCTGTCACATCTCACACTGCCCGACCTCTCCCCCAACCCACTCCCCTGATACTCATCCTACAAATAGGAGCTTATGTGTATATCCTTGCAGTTAGTTCCATCTCTCTATCTTATCTTCTCTTCACCCCTCCAGCAGCTCCTATCTAACCACTGGCCTGAAGGGGCTCACCCATCCTGGTTCCCCATATCTCCAGCTCCCCTCTCCACCAGTGTACCTTCTCCAGAAGATAATCGAGTCGCCATTCAGCACAGAAACAGCAAAACCCGCATGGAAGAAGCTCACCAGCATGTGTGATCAAAAGGGGCCAAAGGAAGCAGGTCTTGAGCATCAAAGAACAAGAATCACATCATTACAAATGAGGGGGAGAGCAGGGTGGGAACCTAAGGCCCACTGGTGGGTAATTGGTCACCCCTTTACAGGGGATCCATGGAGAGGAGACAGACCAGTCAAGGGGCAGCCGGGAAGTGATGATGCATGCAAGTTTCCTCTAGTTCCTGAAGCCTTCCTCCCCCCAACCATCATGGTCCCATCTCTACCTTACAAATCCAGCTTCTTGTTTCTTTTTTCCAATTGATTTTGTTATACATATCATTTATTTGTGCTTTGATTCTTTGGTTTCTTTCCTTTATTTTAGAAGGGTTTATATTGTTGTCCTTGTTCCAGTTCTTGAAGGTATTCTCTTATGGTGTTGATTTTTAGATTCTCTTTTTTCATGTGTGTGTTGACTGCTATTAATTGTCCTCTGATTACTGCTTTTGCTGTGTCTCAAATGTTCTGATATGTTATTATCACTCTCATTTATCTCAAGCAGTATTTTTTTCCTCCTTTATCTGTTTTTATGATTCAATCTTTTTAATTATTATTTTGTTGATTTTCCATGTTTTGTCCTTATATGATTATTAATTTTATTGCTGATTTCTAATTTTATAGCACTGTGGTCTGAGAAGACAGATAATCTTATCTCAATATTTTGGAATTTGCTGAGGAAAGTTTTGTGGCTTAGTATGCTGTGCTAATCTGAGTAAACGAGAGAAACAAATGTGTGGAGACTCATATGTGAATAAGAAAGCAATACACAATAGCAATTGAATATTGAGAAAACATCCCAACCCATTCCAGATCAAGTTCATACATCCAATATTAGCCCATATGTCCAACACCAATCAATAAAGTCCTCTTCAGACTCACAAAACACATGCAATGATGCCGAATGCAGAAAGATCACAGGCCAGTGGGTAGGAAGTCTTGTAGATCCATTGGTGGCATAAGCATCTCAGCGCTGACAGGTGTCTTCCCATGGCTTCTCCAGCTCAGGGCACTCACATGGTTCCTTGTGTCTTATCAGTAGAGCATCTCCCAGGCAGTAAGCTGGGATGTGTCTCACACGTCAAAGGAAAAATACCAGAGTTCTCCGAATCCATGCCCACATAGAGGCCTCATTGGCTATGATCTGATTGACAGGCTAGACTCCACCACTTCACTCTGAATTCTCAAATTGACATCAGATTATATAACTACCACCTATGCCAGTGGTTCTCAACCTGTAGGTTGTGTACCCTTTTGACACTGAACAACCCTTTCACAGGGGTCACCTGATTCATAACAGTAGCAAAATTGCAGTTATGAAGTAGCAAAGAAAATAATTTTATGGTCGGGAGAGTTACCACAGCATGACTTGTATTAAAGGGTTGCAGCATTAGGAAGGTTGAGAACCACTGACCTATGCTTTTATCTGTTCTTACAAATATTCCATTTGTGTTGGAGATGAACATATACTGCTTTTGTTTGATGATGTGTTCCATGTATGTTTATAAGTTCTGTTATGCTGATGAGGTCTGTATTTTTTAACTTTTTTGTGTCTTTATTGAGTTTTTAATCTTCATATTCTGTCTTTCTTTGAGAGTGGTGTATTGAAATCGCTTGCTACTGTTAAAGGTCTGTATCCTTTTTCAATTCTGTGAGGATTTGACTACTGTATTTCAAAGATCTCTCATTGGGTGCCTATATGTTTACTATACTTATGTCATCTTGGGCTATTGTTCCCTTGATTACTGTGTTGTATCTATTCTTGTCTCTTATTACATTGTTTGCCTTGCAGTCTGTTTTCTCAGAGATTAATATCACTACCCTTGGTCTCTTTTTGCTTGGTATGCTTTCATCCAGCCTCTAATTTAATCTGTTCCTGCCCTTATTTGTGAGGAGTAGCTCTTCTAAGCAATATATTGCTGCATTTTGTTTCCTTATACAGTCTGCTACTCTTTGTCTCTTTACTGGTGAATTTAGTCCATTAACATTCCATAAGCTTATTTATATTTATTTATTTGCTACTGTCAATTTGCTTTAAATATGTACATGTTGTGTGTGAATGTCTTTGTGTGTTAAGCATAGTTCCTTTGCTCTTACTGTATCACTTTGTTGCCTTTGAAGTTTTTGTGTGTGTATGTGTTTGTGTGTGTGTGTGTGTGTGTGTGTTGGCTTTTGTGAGAAATTGTCTTGTAAGTTGGTTTAAGGTTTGTGTATTATTGTTGAATTTTTGGCCATAGTACTTTTGGGGGGGGGGGCATCACTGCCTCTGGTGGTCATGGGCGCTAACCAGTGCTGCTCCTGAGAGCCACCGCTGGATTTGAACCACCAAGCCCATGGGCCGCAGTCCTGCACTCAACCACTTACGTCACCGTAAGCCCTTGGCCATAGTACCTCACTGAGCATTTTTTGTAATAGTGGTCTTGTTTCTATAATTTCTCCTTGCTAAGAATGCTTCTAAATCTCTCTCATATTTGAGTGGCACTTTTTTCTAGGTACAAGATTATAGGTTAACAATTTTGTTCCTTCAGGACTCTAAACATCACTGCATTGTCTTCTTGCTTGCATGGTTTGTGCTGAGAAATCTGAAATTATTCTAATTGCTGATACTTTGTATGTAATAGTTCTTTTTTTCCTTCTGCATCCTCTTAAAACTTTTTCCTTGTCATTGATATTAGACATCTTGACTACAATATACCAGGAAATTTTCCTTTTGGTATCTCTCCTGATTGGATACTCTCATGAAGAATTATCTTTTCATTCTTTTTCCTTTTGTTTTTCTTGGCATCACTGCCCTGGTGGTGGGAGTAGGAGGCCCAGCCTTATTCCTGGAGAGATGCTGCTGGATTTGAACCTCCAATCCCATGGACCACAGTCCCACGCACAACTACTATGCCACCGGGGCTCAGCCCATCTTTTCATTCTTTAGGCAGTGTAAAAAGTTTTCTTGAAGTAGTTTACAGACTATTCTCTCTGTGTGTTTTTTCTTCTTCCTCTTCTGAATCCCTAGAAGACTTAGATTTTCCTCTTGATTATGCCCCACTTTGTTTTCAAGCTTTTCTCAGTCCAGTTTTGTACTTTTTGTTATTTGTTCTTCTTTTATATAGGACTCTATAGACTTGCTTTCAAGTTCACTAGTTCAGGTTTCCATTTCTTCAATTCTGTTTCTCTTTCATTGTCCAGTCTTATTTGAGTCACTGTTGCAGCTATTGTGTCAGTCCACCTCCTCAAGGAATCCATCGACTATTTCACTCACCCTTTACTTTATTAAGCTTGTTTGTTTGTTTGTTTGTTTTGAACGCAGGGATTTGTCTCTTCTGAAAACATGTCCAAAGTACATGACATGAAGACCTGGTGCCATCACTTGTGTTTTGATTTTTTGTTTTTTTTTTGGGGGGGGGTGGGCATCATTGCCCTCTGGTGGTGGGAGTAGGAGACCCAGGCTTGCTCCTGTAGAGCTACTGCTGGATTTGAACCTCCAACCCAGTGCGCTGCAGTCCTGCGCACAACCACTACACCACCGGGGCTCAGCCCTGTGGTGCCATCACTTGTAAGGAACATTCTCACTATGCTTCTTCCAAGATAGGTGTGTATGCTCTTCTGGAAGTCTACAGTACTTTCACTATGCTTCATCAGTCCCATAATTAAAATGCACTAATTTTTATTCAATCTTCTTTATTCATGTTCTTTATCTAACTTACACAGGCATATGATTGAAATACCAGGCAACTTAAAATAGCATGGCTTTGAGCAATTGTCCTCAATGTGATATCCTTGTTCCTTACCACTTTATAGGGATTTTGTGAAGCAGATTTGTCCAAGTAGTAAGTCGTTTGATTTCTTGACTTCTGTTTTTGGGAGCATTGATTGTGGAGAAGCACATTTCAAAACCATGGCAATAGTTTGTGGGTTTATGATGTTTATAAACTAGCCACAAAGCAAAACCTTTGAGAAGACAGAATTCATAGACAATGAGAAAGGATCTCATTATTTATTTTCAGCTTTTCTTTCTTTTTTTTTTTGTCCTGTCTTCCTTGTGATTTCCTTAAATCTTTATTAAGGATTAATAGTAGAAGTACTATAGGGAAACAAGATAATAAAGATTACCTTTAAAATTTTTGAAAAGGTAGCTTGAGAAGTGACTAGAATATATAGTACTCACTGAAGAGTCCTATACATTCTAAGTGTAGAAATGGATTCTCTGTACCAACACAGGGCAAAGTCTCAATTGATAGCTATATGATTATTAGAAGTTGACCTCAGATACCTGGAGATTTTTGTGGCCATTTAGGAGGTCATCAAAAATGAAATTTACAAATGATGTATTGAATGCTATAAGAACTGTAAGAGCCCTCAATTAAATAATGGGAGAAAAAAATGAAATGGGATATACAGGACAGGATCTTAGGCATTAGTGTGCTTAAATGGACAGAGACTGGCTATTTTGAATCAAACAACCATATGACTTACTTTGTCAGGAATGACAAATCCAAGAGGAATCATAACAAAATGAACATTTCAAGATTTATCTTAAAGTGCAATGATGTCCGTGATCATACAGATATAGATATTTCTTTAATTTGTAAGAAGTTTATAGAATTCTTCAATGTCTTCATCATTCGTTTCAGTGGTTCATGTGTAAATTTAAATACTTGTATTAAGTTTTCTTTCTTGCATGCAAACTAAAGAAATCGATCAAACATGAAATTAGGATGCATTGATAAACATCGGTGATTGGTTTACGAAAATTGTAAAGAAAGAGAAGCATCAGGAGTTGGCATCATAGAATTTTGTATTGCAAAATTTTCTTAATTGCAAATTTATTTTTCCAACAATATAAATGATGAATATATATGTGAACTTTGAAAGATGGAAGATCCAGAGATCAAATTGACTACACTGATGGGAAGAGGTGATGGAAAAGACTATGTCATTAGACTAAACAGATCAGGGGGTCACTTTGGAGCAGATAATCAATTTCTCATATACATGTACAGGTTGAAGTTGAAGAAAATGAAACTAAGTACAAAAGAGATAAAATATGACATTATTTATTCCACAACTGAATTTGGAGACCGTCTCAATAACAGATTTGATGCATTGGAACACTAATGACAGAAGATCTGACAAGTTGTAGTATGACAGCAAGAATGAAAGCAAAAGGTCAATAAAAAGACAGGACTGAAAGAGGCAATCAAAGTGGATGTCAAATGAGACTCTGATATGTGCTCTTGAACATAGAGAAGCTAAAGTGAATGGAAGAAAGAATGCAGTACAAGAGCTGAACAAAATGTTCAAAGGCAGTTTGGGAAGACAAGGTGAGTGTAACAAAATGCAAAGACGTACTAGAGTAAGAAAGTCAAACAGGAAGAACAGACGCAACACTTCTCAAGGTGAAAACACTGAACAAAATTGTCAAGCCTCAAGTTGAAAGGTTGAGGGATTCTGTAGATAAAACAATGAATGATGCAGAAAACATCAAAAGAGCATGGAAGGAATACACAGAAACACTGAACCATAAGTTGTTCACCCATTTCAAGAGACAGCATATGATAAAAAAATCAGTGGTATTAAAGGAAGAAACCTAACCTGCACTGAAGACATTAGCAAAAAGCAAGACTTCTGTAATTGACAAAATACCAATTGAAATGTTTCCACAAGCTACTGCAGAGCTAGAAGCACTCACTGATCTATGCCAAGAAATTTGGAAGAAAGCTACCTGGCAATTGCCTAGACCAGATCTCTAGATGTGTTCATTCCAAAGAGAGGTGACCCAAAAGAATACAGAAGTTGTTAAACAATATCATTAATATCACATCTAAGTAAATTTTTGATAAAAGTAGCTCAAGAAATGCTTGCAGAAGTACATTGACTGGGAGCAGTCAGAAATTCATGTTGGATTCAGAAGAGGAGGTGGCTTGAGGAATATCTTTACTGACATCAGATGGATCTTGGTTGAAAAGCAGAGAATATCAGGAAGATATACACTTGTGTTTTATTAACTATGCAAACATGTTCCACTGTGTGGATCATAACAAACTAGGAAGAACATTCAGACAAGTGGTGTTCCCAGAAAATTGCATTGTGCTCTTGCTGGACCTATGAGTGAACCCAGAGGCAGTCGTTTGAATAGAACAAGAGAATACTGCCTGTTTCAAACTCAGGAAAGGTGTGCATCATGTAATAGCCTTCCATCATGTGGATTTAGTCTGTATGATGATACATAATCTGAGGAGATCGACTATTTGAAGAACACTGCATCAAGACTGGAGGAAGGCTTATGAATACCCTTTAGTATGCAGGTGACACAATCTTGCTTACTGAAAGTGAGGAAGACATGATATTCGTATGATGCAGTTCAAAGACTGCAGTCTTTCATATAGTTCTCATCTCAATGTAAAGAGACAAAAATCCTCCCAACCACATCATGATGCATAGAGAAAAGATTGATATTGTATCATATATATGAAGTGTTTCTTATCACTTGGCTCCGCAATCAATGCTCATGGAAGCAGCAGTCAAAAAGGTCTAAGATGTATTGCCTTAGGCAAATATGCTTCCAGAGCTACACCCTCCTTGTCATCAATTTTAGAACACTTACTCTTCCCCGTGTAGTGATTATTGGCTCCATGCTCACCCGCCCCCATAGGCCCCAGGAACCATCAATCCATCGCTGTCTCCCTAAGATTGCCTATCCTGCATATCTTGTACAGATAAACACAACTGATGGGATCAAACAACAGAATCATATGTGAATGGATATAGTGAATCACATAAGATATAGCAAAAACACCCCAAACTCTTATAGGGGAAAAAGGGGTTCCTGGGATAAGGGACTAACAATTGATTCAAAATCAGTGGCAAGTTGGATGTGAGAAGTCCGATAGGGATTGATCAAGAGTAATGTAACAAAGAGAAAATACTGAAACCCACATGGAGGCTAAGCATGATAGTGGGACAAGAGGAAAGTAAAAGGAAATAGAGTAAATAACTGGGGGTTAAAGGGCATTTATAGAGGTTTAAATATAGACATGTCCATAGGTGCATTTTTTTATATGTGACGATGGTGAAATAGATCAACGAGCATGTACTTACAGGGTTAGTAGTAGGACAGCAGATGGGCATTGGGCCTCCACTCAAGTATTTCCTCAGTGCAAGAACATTTTGTTCTATTAAATTGGCATTCCATGATGCTCACCTTCTCAACACAATCACTGAAGACAAATGTGTGCATAAGCAAAGGTGGTGAAGAAAGCTGATGGTGCCCGGCTATCAAAAGATGTAGTGTATGGGGTCTTAAAGGTTTGAAAGTAAACAAGCAGCCATCTAGCTCAGAAAAAACAATGCCCACATGGAAGAGACATACCAGCTTGTGGGACCACAAAGTGTCAAAGGGCTCTGTTATCAGGCTTCAAGAACTAAAAGTCATAACATTGTGTGCTCACTTTCCTGATATGAGAACTGATGACAAATGTGTGCATAAGCAAATGTGGTGAAGAAAGCTGATGGTGCCTGACTATCAAAATATATAGCATCTGGGGTCTTAAAGGCTTGAATAAATAAGCAGCCATGTAGCTCAGAACCAACAAAGCCCACATGGAAGAAGCACACCAGCCTGTGTGACCACGGGATATTGAAGGGATCTAGTGCAGGCATCAAAGAACTAAAATTATATCATTATAAATGAGGGTGAGTACAGATTGGGAACCAAAGCCCATCAATAGGTGAAGCGACATCCTCTTACAGAGAGGTTGCAGGGAGGAGATGAACCAGTTAAAGTACAATGTAGTAACAATGAAATATGCAACTTTCCTCTAGTTCTCAAATGCTTCCTCTCACCCACTCTCATGATCCCAATTCTACCAGACAAATCCATCTAGACCAGGGGATGTACACTGCAGTTGGAGACATGGGGAATTTAGGATAGATGTTCCTTCAGGATCAGTGGTGGGGGTGGCGATACTGGGAGGGTGGTGGGATGGTGGAATAGAAAGGGAAAAAGAATTTCAGGGATCTACATATAACCTCCTCTCTGGGGCACAGACAACAGGGTAGTGAGTGAAGGGACACATTGGACAGTGTACGATATGAAAAAGTCATAACAATTTGTAAGTTGAAAAAGGTTCATGGGGGAGAGGGAGGGAAGGGAATTATGGGAAGCTGGCCCTGGGGGCCTAAGTGGAGGGATGATGTTTTTAGAGTGATGATGGCAACAGATGTGCAAATATAGGCCATACAATTAATGTATGCATGGATTGTGATGGGAGTTGTCTGAGCCCCCAATAAAATGATTCATTTAAAAAAGGGGGGGGTGGGGAGAAGGGAGGAGAAAAGAGGAGTTTATACCAAGGACTCAAGTAGAAAATATTTGGAAATGAATATGGCAACATGTGTACAAGTATGTTTGATACAAATCATGTATTGAATGTTATAAGAGCTGTAAGAGCCCCCAATGAAATAATCGGAAAAAAAAAAGCAGCATTGATCTGAGTAACCAATGAGTTTTCCTTTACATACATTCCAGTTATTTTCTTAGGATCTGTGTCTCTGAGTGAACCCTTAAATATCTTTAATGTAAGGATTTACTAGTGAGCACAAAAGAGGACAGCTTATAGTGTGTACATTCTGTACTCAGTTCTTGTTATGTGTATTAATCTTTGAGGTTTTCAGTCAGTATCTAGGTGTGATGCTTCTGGTTTTTTAAAACAGATGTTTTACAAAAAAGGAAGAAGATTACACATCTCTTACACAATATCTATTTATGAAAACACTCATGACTATGTTGATAAAATGCAAAGCAGTTTTTAAGGATGGGCAAAGACTTTTAAAACACATTTTTTAAAGATTCAACATATCATGACCCCAGCTCTATCTTACAAATCTGGCTAGACCAGAACATGTACACTGATTCAGACAAGAGCACTCAACACAGAGAATCCAGGACAGAGAATCCTCTGTCGAACAATAAGGACTACAGAATCTCTATAGAATCTTTTAAACACCCCCTCTTATATCTGAGTGTGCCATGTTCATGGGAAAATAGAATGAAAAGATCATAGAATTTTTCACGAGCTTTTACAAGCCCCTTGTAGAGCCAGCCTGCTTGGATAAGCTGACGTATTCTTCATTCTTCTCTGATCACTACTGGCTTCATCCTTGCCTCATCTCTTACTTAATATTTCTAATCATGGTAATACATCCTAGGTCTGCCCTTTGTTCTAAGTTGTCACTCTCATTTGATGAGTCTGTTTTTTTTTTCAAGTCAGTCATTCTAATTCCTTCACAATTCACTGGACCTCACTTTTATTCATCAATTTGTTAACTTGATTGTAGTTGAGGTGAATGCTTAAAGAGAACATTGACTTTTGCATCAGCAATGCATACATATTTTGTTTTGTGACAATGTTTGTATTCCCTAGCATGCTTTCCACTTCCTACTTTTACCATTTTCCTTTATCCACTTTTCCTTTCAATTCCTGCATGCTGAGATGTATCCCTGGAAAAATCCTCCCCTTTTGATTTCATGTGCTTAATTGTTCTAAGGAGTGTGACTTTATTGGTGTTATTGTTTAAAATTGAGCCACAAGGGTGAGGTTCAGACTTGAAGGGTTTCTAAAAGCTGTATTGTCTCAGAGGTTCCACAAGTCTTTATCCAACCGGTAAGCCTGTGTCATTCTTCTTTTTAGTTATGACTTTATTTTCTTCACATTTATTTACCCCAGACAGGGTAAGACCAATAGATGCACCTTAGTTGGTCACTTACAAGCCTTTCAGACCTTTTCCACTACTCATCCAAGTAGAAGGGAGAGCAAGCATTGTCTTATGGACTATGCCATGCCAGTTGACCTTGGTGTCTAGACCTACTTTTAAGTCATGCTTTCTTTCTTTCTTTTTTTTTAAATTCTTTTGACTTTAAATCACATGTGTATATTCAAACTCTCTGCCTTTGGGTTAATGCTGACTCATAGTGACTCTATTGGACAGACTAGAACTGTCTTTGTGTACTAAGACCATAACTCTTTATGGAAGCAGAAAACATTATCTTTTTACTTTAGAGCAGAGGGTGCTTTCAAACTGTTCACCTTGTCAATCTGAGCCCAGCTTGGACCACAATGTCATCAGGGATCTTTACACATACCACACATGTTACACACACACAAATATATATATATATATATATATATATATATATATATATATATTTTAAATTTAAACCTATCATGATTTGCAACTTGGACAAATGAAACCTTTTGTACTTCAGGCACTAAAGACAAAGCATCTCGCTTTAAAAAAGTACTTTTGGAAATACAGGAACATTCCACTAGTGAGGAGGGTATCGGGGGGGGGGGTAACTTCTAATACAATAATAACTGCAGTTTAAGTATTTTTCTTTACTGAGCTACATATTTATTCATCTAATTATTTAGAATAGTGTCCTCTGATAGCACTGAACTAGAATATTTTGAAATCTTAAGTAGACTATCAAGAACAAAGTGATATATATATGCACATACATATATATACATCCAACTCATGGCAACATTTTGCATAACAGAACTTTTTTAAGTAAATGAAATGAAAAAGGGAAACAAAAATCTGTTTAACCATTTTTATAAGTTAAAAGTAATAGTAATAAGTCAAAGATATTAACATAATGCTTACCACCCATGAGAAACTAGAATTTTAAAAAATAGTTTTATTGGTATATAGTTCACATATCATATGACTTAGTAAGTCAGTTGTATGGAAAAGAATTGTGCAATCATCACCAAAATAAATTTCAGAAAAGTTTCTTCTTTCTCATATTCATTGCCATTTACCCCCAACCTGCGTATTCACCTATCTTGGATTTTAAACACAGAAAACCATATAAGACAAAAGAAGAAACAAACAAAAAGCCTCTCCAGCAGCAAGAACAAAACAGAATGACTAGAATTTTGACTTTAGATAGAGTTAACTAAAAGCCTCAAATATGACTACAAGCTTAAAAGGTGTGTCATTACGATGGAAGTCACTTGAATAGTCTTTAAATGCAGACTAGCAGGGTTCTTTTCTTTTTCTTCTTTAAGAGATAATTTTATTTGTGGGCTCTTACAGCTCTTATAACAATCCATACATCAGTAGTAGGATTCTTGTTTCTTTCTTCCAGTTCTTTTTCAGTACAACCTAACAAATCGAGAAGTCAAGCTCAAGTTCATGGCAAATCTATTTACTTCTCTAAAAAGTTTTTTAAAAAGAGGAGAGCAGGAGCTGGATCAACAAATCCACAGGTGCCTCTGGACGATACCATAGGTGCTATATATGCATGAGTTGTTCCCATATGCATGAGGTTGAAGGACCAATACTCATATAAGGACTTTGAATTTCTCCAGGTTTCTCTTTCTATCCCTTATTTGTTTGGTAGTAGGTTAAATGAGGACTATCTTTCCTCTCGTTAACGTCTAAATCAATGCAAGTTGAACTTCTTGACGTTTATTACAAAATACATCTTACTCCTCTTTTGGAAAACACTGAGTTTTCATCCAGTGACATTTTGACCATCTGTTTTAGGAAGTTACAGTAGCCAGGAACTTGACATCAGCAGCATTTCTGTTTGAAAATTTGACAAGAGGCTAGAGATTCTTTGGAAAGGGGTATCATTAAAAAAAAAAGAAGAATGGGAAGTAGCCCTTGCCTTGCCACGATTGCGGTGTAATTGTTTCTGGAATCAGTAAGAATACTGATTGTTACACAATGGTGGGGAAGTTCTGAGTAGGGAAACACTGCAGTTGACTTTTGCTCAGATCCTGTTTCTCACCTAGTTTATCTCCCTTGGCTGTATCAGTGCCGGAGAAATGTGATACCAATGAGTAAATCAGAATCCAATTTAATCATGGTCTCTGCTCTTGCCTGGACCCTCAGTTCTGTCATCCAACTCAGTTTCCTAAAATCTATCTATGCCACTTATCCCTCTTTCACAGAAAAAGGAGAAAATCAAGGTCACTTCACTAAAGTTTTCTCACGAAATCACTATTGGCTTCTTCATCATAAATTCAAAATATTATTTTCAGATTATATGTCATTATCTCATGATGTGCACTTAGAGCACTGTTGATTGACTTAAGTTCAAATGAATGGCTTTAAAAAGAGCCAAATAAGATTGAAAATATGCTTCGTTGATACCATGAGGGGAAGGGAAAAAGTGGGGAGGGGGAGAGACGGGGAATAAAGGGTGGACGTACAACCCAGTAGCCTCCACCTCCACTCCAGGGGTCAAACAGCAGAAACATGGGTGAAGGGAGACAGCAGATGGTGTAAACTATAAAAATAATTTATAAATTATCAAGGTTCATGAGGGTGGGAAGTAGGGGAAGTCGGGGGGGAGGGGTGGAAAGAGGAGCTAATACCAAGGGCTCAAGTAAAAAGAGCTTTGAAGATGATAATGGCAGCATATGTATAAATGTGCTTGATACAACTGATGTATGGATTGATATAAGAACTGTAAGAGCCCCCAATAAAATGATTTATTTAAAAAAATAACCAAAAAATGAAAATTCCCTTGGGATGTTTAGAAATTTTTAAGTACAGAAACACAATTCACAATCAAAATGGAAGTAACATAGGCTATTATGACATAGAATTCCCATGCTAGGCAGTTTTTAGTTACAGAAATTGTTGGGATTAAGGAGGAAACATACAGTTTCTGGCTGGTGGTAAAATAGTATTGCTTCTGTGTTATTAAGTATTTAATGAAGGCAGGATTCCAGTCTTCATAGACCCATTGATCTAGAGAAGTCATGAAGCTAGGACTTGAAGCAAAAGTAGGTCATGCAGAGCGAGTTACTGAAATTTGATTTATGTCCATGACTTGAAAATACAGAAGTCCCATTGCTAGAATGGGGAAATAAAGAAACAAACCAGATTATGGTGAAATCAAATTCAATTACTATTCAATAAATAGCCTTAACAAACTAGATGCAATAAGTATGCTTCATATAAGGGGCCTCAAAAATTTGTGAGCAGATGTTATTCATTTGTTTCCATTTTTTCTGTGACTTTTGGAAGCTCCCTCATATTATGCCAGTATACTCACTCTGTATGGTTAATGTAAATATGGTAACTGTTTCTAAAGGTGGAACTAGAATGTATATCTTACATGCTAGAATAATAAAGGGAAGTACATTAGTGATCTAGGGAAAGGACAAGGTTGAGTTATGAGGAAACAGCCTGTGTGTCACATCTGACCTCTTCCAGGTTCCAAGAATGATTGCCACATGGCAGAGGTCAGGCGTGTGTCCTCCCTTTATTGCCATTTCGCCATTTACTGAAGCAAAGTGCTATGGGAGGGATATCTGGTGTCAGAGTGGGTGAATAAGGAACAGAGTATCATTTATTAATTCTATGTGGCCATTGCAATGACTTCATAAATAATGCGATTGTGGGGCTTACTAAGGAAGGTAAAAGGTTATAATGCAGGTGAGAAACAGTCATGGTATATTTGTTTAATGAGGACAGTTTAGTCTCTGCTGTGACCAAAGACAGTCTCTCCCTGGCCTTGAACCTCTTGATCTAACCTCTGTCCCACTGAGGCAAAGTTACAAAGCTCTATTATGGTTGCCAATAAATTACCAAAGAGCATGCTATTCCACTATAAGCCTCAGCTTGAAGGTACACATCTCCAGCTCCATGGGTCAGCAAACCCAGCTTTTCCAATTAAGTGTCCATGGCATCCCAATCCACAAGCAAACCTCCTGCCAGGCACTCATTTTCACTTGCTCTTTGGACTTGGAAGTCAACTGCTCTGTCTCCTGCTCTGGCTTCTGGTTCTGCTGCTATCATTCCTCAGCCACCATTTTTTGGTGTCGAAACTGTCAATGCTGTCTCCTAGATTAAAGAGGTTCTTCAGGGATCTCCAAAAAGTGCATCTCCTGGTTCTGCAGCAAGTGATAACTGCAATTAACCCTGTTAACAACCATTCATAGCTGACTCATCTAACCCAATAGCTATCTTCTGCCACCACCTATCCAAATCCATTCAGAAAGCAAAGGTCTTTTGGTGGAAGTAAAAAATGCTATGGCTAGAAAAGCCATGTTAAATAGCTCCCTGCATTGCAAGTTAGTTTAAAGACAGGAGAATAAAAAGTCAGAAGTTGCTATACTCTCAGACCTTAGCAGAGGGAAATACCAGAGACGAGGTTCTTAAGAGAAGCAAAACCAATGAGGATTACATAACATGTTGCTATTGCTAGGTGCTCTTGGAAGTAATTTCTGATCCACAGCAACTGTGCAGGTTGCAAAGTGAAACACTGTTCAGTCCTGCACCATCTCTACAATTTTTGCTATGTTTGATCCCGTTGTTGCAGTGACTATTCCAATTCATGTCCTTGAAATCAGGGTTTTTCCTTATTTCACAGACCTTTACATTATCCATCAGGATGTCCTTCTCTAGGGTCTCCCAAAGTCTCCTCACCACCGCTTCTAGTGAACATTGTGGCTGTGCTTATTTCAAGACAGATTTGGGGGGTGTTTCTTCCTAGCAGTCCATGCCACCTTTAATACTCTTCACTAAAAATGCATTGATTCTTTTGCAGCCTTCTTTATTCATTGTTCACTTTTCACATGCATACAAGGTGATGGGAAAATACCCTGGTTTGAGAAAGGCACACTTAGTCCTCTAAGTAACAATCTTGCTCTTTAACATGTTAAAGAGATCCCGTGCGGCAGATTTGCCCAATGCAAAGCATCATTTGATTTCTTGGCTATTGCGCCCATGAACATTGATTGTGGATCCATACAAAATGAAATTCTTGATAAATTCAATCCTTTTTTTCCATTGTGAAGATAATTTTTCTTTACACTGAGTTGCAATCTATACTGCAGGCTACAGACCCAGATTTTCATCAGCAAGCGCGTTAGGTTCTCTCTTTTAGCAAAGAAGTTTATGCCAACTGCATAGACAAATTTGTTAGAAGATAAACATTGGGCTTCTCCTCAAGTACCTTCTCAATGCAAGAACACTCTGTTCTATTCAACTGGGAGTCCATGATGCTCACCCTCCTGACATGATCACTGAAGACAAAGAGGGTGCAAAAGCAAATGTGGTGAAGAAAACTGATGCATTTTGAAGATAAACAAGTGGCCATCTAGCCGAGAAGCAACAATACCCACATGGAAGAAGCACATCAGTCTGTGTGATCATGAAGTGTCGATGGGATCAGTTGTCAGGTATCTAAGACCCCGAACAAAATCATACCCAATGTGAAAGTGAGGTGACATGGAGTGGAGACCCAATGCCCATCTGCAGACAATTGGACATCCCCTCACAGAGGGGTCACAGGAAAGAGATGAGCCAGTCAGGGTGCAGGATAGCATGGATGAAATTATTACAACTCTCTTCTAGTTCTATGGTGCTTTCTCTCTCCCACCACAGTGCCCTCAATTTTACCTTACGAATCCGGCTAAACCAGAGGATGTACGCTGTTACAGATAGGGATCGTAAACACAGGGATCTAGAACAGATGAACCCCTCAGGACCAGTGGTGAGACTGGCAATACTGGGAGGATGGAGGAAAGGTGGAAAAGAAAGGGGAAGCCGATTACAAGGATCTACGTATAACCCCTTCTCGGGGGGATGGACAACAGAAAAGTAGGTGAAGGGAGACATCAGACAGTGAAGTCATGACAAAGTAATAGCAATTTATAAATTATTACAAGTTCATGGGGACAGGGAGGGAGGGAAGAAAATGAAGAGCCAATACCAATGACTCAAGTAGAAAGCAAGTGTTTTGAGAATGATGATGCCAACAGATGTAAAAAATGTACTTGACACAATAGATGTATGTATGGATTGTGATAAGAATTATATGAGATCCCAATAAAATGATTTTTAAAAATTTGTTAATGAGACTTCCCCCAGTATTGATGCAGTGTTCTTCTTTATTTTGTCTGTTTTCTCAGATTATTTACAGATTAAATAATGACCTCAGCATACAGATTGAATGATACAACCCCAATACACGTTTATCTGTTTTCAAACCAAGCAGTATTCTGTTTTTCTGTTAACCATCTCATAGTCTATCTACAAGTGCCTCATGAGTACAATAAAGTGTTCGGAATTTCCATTTATTTTCAGTGCTATCCATAGTTTTTTTCTCTTATGATCCACGTGGTATAATGCCTTTACCTAGTCAATAAAGCAGAAGTTTTACTGACATCTTTCTCATTTTCTCCATCAGCTGATATTTACTTGAGGGTGGTAGTGATGTCCTTCAAGCCACATTATATTCTGAATTCTGCTTGAAGCTTTGCCAGCTCCAAGTCAACATACTTTCACAGCTATTTTTTAATTACCTTCCACACAAAAAAAATCTTCTTGCATGTCATATTAAGGATATTCTTCTCCAATTTCTGCATTCTGTTGGGTCACCTTTCTTTGGAAGAAGCACAAATATGGATCACTTGCTGACAATTGATCATGTACTCTTCCAAATTTCTTGACATAAACAAGTTAATGCTTCCAGTGCTTTATCAGTTTGTTGAAACATTTCGATTGGTGATTTTGTAAATACCTGGAGACTTGTTTTTCACTGATGTCTTCATTGGAGTTGGATTTCTTCCTTCAGTACTATTGGTTCTTGCTTCACATGCTACCTCCTGAAATGGTGAAATATCAACCAATGCTTTATGATACATCGACTGTTTGTTCCTTTCATCTTTGATGCTTCCTGCTTCAGTATTTTGCCCATGAATTCTTTAATATTATAAGCCAAGACTTCAATTTTTCTTTAATTATTTCAGCTTGAGATATGCTGAGCATGTTCCTGATTTTTAGTTTTCTAATTCCAGGTCTTTGCACATTTCATTGTAATATTGTGTCTTCTCAAGCTGTACTATGCAGTTTTTGCTCAGCTGTTTTACTTCCTCATTCCTTCTATCTGCTTCAGCTTCCCTGCAGCCAAGAGTAACTTTTATAGTCTCTTTTGACATTCACATTGTTCTTTTCTTTCTTTCCTGGGCTTTTTAATTACTTCTTCTTTGTTCCTGCATGATGTTCTTTACGTCATCCCACAGTTTGTTAGTCCTTCTGTCATGAGTGTTTATCGTATCAAACCTGTCCTTGAGATGGTCTTGAAATCCAGCTGGGATAAACTCAAAGTTGTATTTCAGTTCTCATGGACTTGTTTGAAATTTCTTTAGCTTCAACATGATCGTACATACGAACAATTGAGGATAGGTTCCCTGCTCTTGTTTAGGCAAGTGATGTTGAACTTCCCCATCATCTCTTTTCACATACATAGTCCATCTGATTGCTATGTATGCCCTCTGATGAAGTTCATATTATAGTTGGTTTGTTGCTATTGAATGAAAGATATTTTCAATGAAGAAGTCATTACTCTTAAAAAATTGTATCATCTGGTCTCCAGTTTCATGTCTGTCACCAAGGCCATCTTTACCAATTACTCTTCCTTTCTTTGTTTCCAATGTTTGCATGCCAATGATTATCAATGTATCTTGACTGTCTTTGATCAATTTCAGACTGAAGAAGTTGGTAGAATTCTTCAATTTCTTCACTAGTGGTTGATGCAAAATTTGAATGATAGTTGTCTTAACTGGACTTCTTTGTAGGCATATACATATTATACTATTATGGATAGCACTATACCTCAATATACTTTTTGATGATGGATGATAGTATTCTTAAATTTTTCATTATTGTCCTAATAAACCATGATTATCTTATTGAAAATAGCTAATGCCAGTCCATTTAATTTCTCTTATGTCCAGGATATAGATTTTTGCGCTTTCCATTTCATTTTTGATCATTTTTCCTGGATTCATACTTCTTGCTTCCCACATTTCAACAAATAATAGATGTTTGCAGCTGATTACTTTCATTTTGATTCAAGTCCCATTACCAAATGAAGGTATATATTAAATTATATTAAGAAATTGGCTTACACAGTTGTAGAAGCTGGCAAGTTCCATGCCAGGTCTATGTGTTAGACTTTAGGCTAGAGGTGTCTTTTGGCTCGAGTAGCTGTTGGGGCTGATGAATCAAAGACTGAGAAGTCAGGTGACAGGCTACTGAAAGAAAAGTTCATGAATCCATCATTGACACATAAAATGGCGGGCTGTTGAGGACTTTCAGAGTTAGCAGGTAAGATGACTAATCTTTGATCAAGCCCAAAGTTTGGAAGTCTGATGATGAGACAAATTTCAGATCCAGAACTGCCAATAATTATCAATGCATCTTGATTGCATGGCTGATCCTTTTCTGACTAAAGTGATTGGTAGAATTCTTCAACTTTTAATCATTAGTTTCTCCATGGGTGAAAGACTGGGCTACCCACTACCATAAACAGTTACAGTCTCGTAGACCCACACAAGGTCATTATTGGTAGACATTTACTCCTTGAGTTTTGAGCTTTGAAGTTTGGTACATAAATTTGAATAATAATTTTATTGATTTGGATTTGAAGAAAAATAGATGCAATCCTATCATGATCAGCATTGTATTTCAAGATAGACATTGAAACTTCCTTTTTTGCAATGAATGCAATCCCATTTCCCTTAATTGTATCATTCCCAACATGGAAAACCATATGATTGTCTAATTCCAAGGTCAGTCAATTTCAGCTCACCAATACCTAGGACATAGATTTTTATGTATCCCATTTCATTTTATACAGCTTGCAATTTTTCTGGTTCTATCCTCTGGACATTCCAAGTTCTGATAATTAATTGGGGTTTTCAGTTGTGTCTTCTAATTTTGAATTGTGCCTTATCATCAAAGGAAAATCCAGAAGAACTTTCTGACACAGACTTTACTCTATTCACACTGCCATGGTCAACCACTTCGAGATGGCGGCTCTTCCTCAGTCATATTTGGTGTGACAATGCTAAGTCTCCATTCATTAGGCCTTCAGCGTCTGACAATGTTTTGATTGCTTCTGCAGCTACTTCCTCCAAAGCAGTCAACCAATTCCTTCTTCCTACTGTGTTCTTGCTCTGGAAGTTTCTCTAAAACCTGTTCAATTTGGGTGATCCTCCTGTTATTTGTACTATCAGCTACATAGCTTCCAGCATCACAGCAAAACACAAGGCACACCACAATTAGACAAGGGGTAGATGTATGTGTGCATGCATGTATGTGTGTGTGTGTGTGTGTGTGTGTGTGTGTCAAGTCATATCAGGTCACTTCTGACTCAGTGGCCCTATAGGACAGAGGAGAACTTCCCCTGTAGATATAGAAAACCTCATCTCCCTCCTTTGGAAAGGCTGATAGGCTCTAACTGTTGGCTTTGTGGTTAGCCCTTCAAGGCTTAACCCACTACTACCAGAGCTCCATGTAGAGTACGGTGCTTACAAATTCCACATTTTTCTAATGTAAAGTTCAATAAAACCAATTACATAAATCATCGTTTTTATATATTAACTCTGACTACTGTAGAGCAGGATTTTCTAATGTTGTTAAGGTGGTTATAGTTGGTAGGTGCCATCTAGTAGCTTCTGACCCATAGAAACCTTATGCAGAGAAGAAAGAAACACTGCCCAGTCCTGCACCATCCTCACAATGGTTCCAATGCTTGAGTCCATTGTGACAGCCCTGGGGTCAATCCGTCTCCTTGAGACGGATTTTTTTCACAGTACACTGCATAGTCTTTTGACTGTTGCTTGCATGCACACTAACTGTAGATTCAAGCAAGACACACTCCTTGGCAATATCAATCGTTTCCCCATTTATCATGACGTGAGAATTTGTGTCTTCTTCACATTGAGTTATAATCCATACTGAAGGCTTCAGTCCCTGATCTTCATTAACAAGTGCTTCGACTCCTCCTCACTTCAGTAAGCAAAGCTGTGTCAGCTGCTAGGAAGGTTATTAAGAAAACTTCCCACAACCCTGATCCCACATTCTTCTCTAATTATTTTCTCAGCAGTCAGATTGAACAATTATGGTGGGGGATACAACCCTTCCTGATTTGAAACCATGAGATTTTTCATGGTTCCATTCCCACAACTGTTTCTTGATCCATGTAGTACAAGTTACATGTGAAGACAGTGAAGTCTTCTGGAATTCTCCTTCTTCTCAGGTTATCCATAGTTTGTTATGATCCACACAGTCAGATGCGTTAGCATAGTCCAAAAAATACACACACAAGTAAACATCTTTCTGGTTTTCTCTGCTTTCAGCCAAGATCCATCGGACATCTGCAATGATATCCGTTGTTTCACAGTCCCCTATGAATGCAGTCAGGACCTCTGGCAGCTCGCTGTCACTATATTGCTGCAACCATTGTTGGATGATCTCCAGTAAATTTTACCTGCACATGATATCAGTGATCTTTTCTATAATTTGAGCATTCTGCTAGGTTACTTCTCTTTGGAATGAGAAGTCATTCTAGTCAGCAGGCAAGTAGTTGCCTTTCAAATTTCCTGGCATAGATGAGTAAGTGCTCTCAGTGCTTTATTACACTATTGAAATATTTCTATTGGTTTTGGGGTAATGCTTTAAGTGCAGCTGGACAGTCCCCTTCAGCCTCATTCAATACTTTGCCCAGACTCTTTCAATACTGTAATGCAAGGCTTGGATTTTTTTCTTGAGTTCTTTCAGTTTTAAATGCCCCGAGCATGTGCTTCATTTTGTTTCTTTAATTCCAAGTCTTTGTACATTTCATTATAATATTTTCCTTTGCCTTACTGTGCTGTCCTTTGAAATTTTCTATTCAGCTCTTGGACTTCATCCTTCCTTTCATTTGCTTTAGCTAGTCTAGGATTAACAGCAAGTCTCAGAGTCTCTTCTGACATTCTATTTGATCTTTTCTTTCTTTCCTGCCTTTTTAAATAACCTTTTGCTTTCTTCATCAATGATGTTCTTGATTCTTGTTCCTCTCAGAGTTCATCAATTGAATGTGTCAAATATGTTCTTGAGATGTTCTCAAAATTCATGTGGGTAGACTCAAAATCATATTTGACTCTGGTGAACTTGCTTTCATTTTTTGCAGTTTCAACCTGACCTTACATATGAACAATTTACAGCCTGTTCCAGGGTCAGCAGGTGGCCTGGTTTTACCTGCTAATATTGAGGTTCTCCAGTATGTCTTTCCACAGGTGAATAGATTTGATTTATATATATATGATCTGGAGATGATACATGTATACAGCCACCACTTGTGCTGTTCAAAAAATGTATTTACTATGAACAAGTCCTTCATCTTGAAAAATTCTGTCATGCAATATCTCCAATGTTGTTTCTATCACCAAGTCCATATTTTACAACTACTGTTCCTTCCTCTTTTCTCCCCAACTTTAGCAATCTGATCACTAATAATTATCAATGCATCTTGTTTATTTGATCTATGTCTGACTGAAGTTGTTGATAGAAGTCTTCAATTTCTTCACCCTGACCTTTGGTGATTGGTGCATAAGTTTGAATAAGGGTTGTGTTTATTGAAGATCCTGTGAGGTGGACACCTTTAATCCTATCATAGACAACAGTGTGCTTCATGATTGATTTTTTTTTGGGAGGGGGGGTATCACTGGTCTCCGGTGGTGGGAGTAGGAGGCCCAGCCCCACTGCTGGAATTGAACTTCCATCCCAGTGGGCTGCAGTCCCGTGCACAACCACTACGCCACCGGGGCTCAGCCCTCATGATTGATTTTAAATACCTTGGATATATTGCCTGATGATCCAAGTCCCTGGAGAAGAACATCAAAAATAGAGGGTCAGCAAAAAGGGCAGCCCCCCCAAAAAGGTCCTCATGACTGCTACAATGGGTTCCCGCGTAGGAACAATTGTGAGGTTGGCACAGGACCGGGTAGGGTTTCATTCTGTCACGCACATAGTTGCTGTGGTTTGGAATCGACTTGAAGGCATCTAACAATGACAACAATAGCCAATTGTTCCTCTTTCATTTGTTGAAAAAAAATTCTTTGTCAAGAATTCAGTAATCAAATATACCTTGATAGATTTCTGAGCTCTTTACTTTGTTCTAACAAAGTTCTGTCTTGATTTCTGTAGCTTTCTAATAAGTCTGGCCATAGAATAGTGTGAGTTATCCAACTCGTTCATTTTTTCATGTGTCTTGTCGATTTCAGGTACTTTGGTTTCCAAGTAAAAGTAAATTTTACATCAGTCCATTTTTAGCCCCAATTCTGTGCTGTGATATTTATTAAGGGTAAATTAAAATTATATATCTACTTAAAGCCATATAAAAGCAAGAACAAATTATATCATGTATCTACTTGAATATGTTCTTTCAACATACAAACATTTATATAGGACTTTTTAATTTATCTGAGCAATATTTTATATTTGATAAGTCTTTCCCATATCTTGAAATATATTTTACAATGATTATAACTAGAATTAATATTTTAAAATTATGATTGTTTGCTGCTTGATATTTGGATGTTCACGTTATATCCCAAAACTCTGCCAAATTTTATTTTATTCTAATAAGCTTTTTAGATTCCATTTGACTTTCTATATAGACAATAATGTCATCTATAAAGACAGTTTTACATTTTCTTTTTGAATATGAGGATAGTCCACCAGTTACAAAAAAAGATCTGTTTCTGGGTGTGCCTTCAAGTCTAATTTGTTGGTATGTTGGAATAAAAACATATAGTTCCTATTTAACTTTACTTTCTAATTGTGATGTTATATTGATTTATTTCTAAACTGTGCACTTCCCAATTCCTCTGTACATCTTTTTAGTCTCATAGAGTGCTATCTTGAATCCTATGGCTTTATAATAAGTTTAGATAAAGGGTAGTGCTAGTTATCCACCTTGTTCATATGTGTCTTGTTGACTTCAGGTGTTTTCATTTCCAAGCAAAAGTAAACTTTGAGTCAGTCAAAAATCATTGTTGATTTCCTTTTGGGGATTGTGATACACATATACACACATGTCTGTGTCTATTCTTCAAAAACCAAACATCCCTCCAGATTCCTATTCTTCAAATCTGCATAGTGGCTTCAGTGACTTAAAAATAAAGAACCCAAAGTACAGTTGCAATGGACTTGGAGTCTTCAACGACAAGTAAGTTCATCTCAAACGTGCAAAGGGTCAGGTTGCTGGTGGACGCCAGCACTTTGCTCCACGGGACACATCTGAGGCTGCTGCTGCTACTGTCATAGGGACGAGAGTCTCCGAAGCCCGCAGGGGGCAGCTCTGCTTCATCCTGTAGGTTCTTCACGAGTCAGAATGGACTGGATGCTTTGGCCTGGCGAAAGTCATTTTGATCGTTTGCTGCCAGCAGCATGGCTCAGTTCATCCTGAGTCCGAATAGACTCCATGGCAGGGAGTTTGAGCACGAGGGTCGGTTCCGACATTTCAGAACTAGCTTAAGTTTATACGACATCAAAGGGCCAGTACGAATTGTCCAGGTGTCAGTCACATGACAGCTACCTGTAGTTCTGTTTCTTGTGGGATTGTAATGAATAAAGTATCTTGCACCATGTTGGGCAGATAAGAGTAGATTGGGGGGCAGATTTTTCATAAATGTCTTTTATCGGGTAGGAAAAGTTCCTTTCTATATCTACTTTTCTGAGAATTTTTCATCAAAAATGAATTTCATCAAAGGACTATGTTATAACTTAGATCTCTCAAGATGATGAAATATTTTTTATTTTTAGTTTCCCAAAATAATGAATTCTGTTAATTGCCATTTGAATGCCATACATATATGAACATGTAGCCCATTATTTTCCTTCTCTACTTTCAACATATGTTCATTATTATTATTGTGTTTCTCTTAATTGGTGGAATTTTAAAATCATACCTTGTTAAGCTTTGCTTTACCATTTGTGAAAATAGTAATATTCACAATGAATTTTCTTGGTTTTCTCTATCTGATTAGGAAGAAATACTACTAGAGGTTATCTATAGAAAGACCTATGCAGAATTCTTCATTATCCAGTTTGGAAATGAAGCTAGTTATTTATGTTTTTGTTCAGTTTTTGACATAATCTAGATAGCAATAACAATTTCTGTGTCTCATACATTAATCGCAAACCAATACAAAACTTAAATGCATTTAATTCAACAACAGTATAAAAACGTGGAGTTCCTTTATTCTTTGTAAATCTGCAGAGAATATTTCTCAATTTCCTTTGGTTGTTCCATGTCCCATGTTGAAGAAAACATGATTATGAAGGAAACCTCAGCTCTTTTAATGACTTCCCTTTTGGTTGGCTCCACCTCCATTGTGTGGCCTTTCCATTTTTTGTGGAGGTGAGGAGAACTCAGAATTCTTGAAGTCGTTGTTTTTAGGAGAACATTTCTAGGGGGAAAATACAAAAAGAATTAGTGGTCATTGAAACACAAAAGCTGGGCTTGGACAAATCTAGGATGTTTCTACTTGAAGACTCTGGACCTGCTGGTAAGATCTTTATTTTTCTCCATTGAACCTTTTTGGGGCTATAGAATTGTTTCCTACATATAGGGGATAATTTAAAGGTTGATATCAAAGGGTTAAGGAATGGGAAAAGTCTGGCAAGCTTTAATTCATCACGACGTTAACGTTTGAGACATGCCTTAGAGATCTGGGTCTGCATCAGTGAGCAAACCTGCAAAGTGAAATTTACTAAGAAATTGGAATTAGCTGAACTCTTTTGAGGATGAGGATAATTGACAAACAATCCCAATGCCACTGAATTCACTCCTGTTTCCAGTGACCCTCTAGAACAGTGTTCTTATCGTTTCTCATGCCGTGACCCTTGATACAGTTCCTCATGCTGTGGTGACCCCCCAACCATAAAATTATTTTCGTGCTACTTCATCACTGTAATTTTGCTACTGTTATGAAGTGGGCGACCCCTGTGAATGTGAATGTGTAGGAATCATAACACTCCTCAATGCTAAAATCTACTTCACAGTTTATATAATAAACTCTTTTTGCCCTTTTACTTAAAAAAATGTTTTAACACGCTTACTTTTTAATTAGTCGTATAACCAGAACAGTAAGGAGGAATAAGAGTGATAACAACGTTTAAGAATATTTTATATTCTATCTGGAGATGGTACAATTTCTTAAAAATAAGCATCATCATTTTATTGCATCAGCACCCTGTTGTTCAGCTACTTCTTGGAAGACACTGTGACAAGTACTGGTGAAGCTGCAGTCAAATGTGATACATACAGTCACTTCATAAAATTTACAGTCCTTCAGGGTGGTTTGGTTGGATAAGGAGGTGTTGATCGTTGAATATTGATAAGGTAAAGGGTTGTAGAACTATCAGGAAAATGTCTCTGTGCTTGGACAGAAAACAGCACTTTTAAGTTATAGTGAAATATTTTTCATTTTCCAGATTTGAAGGCTTGTGGTTGGATTTTTTCCTACCCTCTCCATCTCTAGGACACTTACAAGCGTGGATGTTTTCCAAGTTATTTAACTGACACTGGTTGGGTCTAGATATAAATGTTCCTGTTTGCCTGGATTTTTAGAAGGAAGTTTTATGTCTTGGCTCAAAATTCTTGAACCAATAATTTATTCTCAAAATAAGCCCAAATCTCTGAAAACATTTGTCTTCTCTAAAATCTCTAATGTCTTCTCTCTTTTTCTCAGACTTTCGAAGATGCTTTTTCCACTGGAATCCATTGACTCTTGCTGTGGTCTCATTTCTCGGTGCCTGCTGCATCCCCACTTCTCTTGGTGAGTCCTATCTCTGGGACAAGGATTATGAGGGGGGGGAAACCAAATAGTCTTCTTGAAGGCTATCCAGCTTTTAAAAACTAGCAGACCTGCCTTAAGAATTGCAAGGATCACATATGCAAAAGACTCAGTGAGAATCTAACGCTGTGACTCAGACGAGGTAATGTCTAGGTGAAAATAAGGAAAATATAGGTGTATTCTTATAATTATTGGGACAGAAAAATGTATAAGGAATAATTCAGTGAACTCAAATGTCAAATTTAATCTAAGAAAAAATATGGTTAATTTTTCAACCTAACAATAGGGAATGCAGGTGAAGACCAGTGGAACCAATAGATTCTTAAGTTTGCATATCATTGCTTAATACGAAATCTATGGAAGCACCATGAATGGGGACAAACTAAGTTCTCAAAACGGACTTTGAAAGACAAGTAGGTAATCTAAAGAGTAATAATTCCCCATTTTTGTGACCTTGAGCAACTGTTGTCATGATCCCTCATTGCAGGAGGAACAGAGAAGGAACTGAGACTGGCGGCTGGCAAGAACAGGTGTACCGGGAGAGTGGAGGTGAAAGTCCAGGAGGAATGGGGAACAGTGTGTAACAACGACTGGGACATGAATGAGGTCTCTGTGGTTTGTAGGCAACTGGGATGCCCAACGGCTATCACAGCCCCCAGCTGGACTAATTTCAGTGCTGGTTCTGGCCGCATTTGGATGGATCATGTTTCGTGTCGAGGGAACGAATCAGCTCTTTGGAACTGCAAACATGAAGGGTGGGGAAAGCATAACTGTACTCACCAAAGGGATGCGGGGGTTACCTGTTCAGGTAAGACTTGCATAAGTTAAACCTTGAAGTGAAATGCTTTGTGAGGGGTAAAAACTGTAGGGTTTTCCATGCTTATGTGCATAACGTAGTTCAACTTAAAAATCACCCAATCCTTCACTAGCAGAGCAGAAAACACGAGACAGCCTCCATGTGGTGGGCAGGGCTGGTGGGAGAGCAAAGAGATTCTGCATACAGTGTTCCAGGAGGAAGGGGCTAGGTTGAATTTCATATTCTGAAAAGTAATGTAACTTTTTTTAATTGGCAGTTTTATTGACATATAATTTGTACACCATATAATTCATTGGTTTAAATGTTTCAAAAAGAGTTGTTAGATTAGCAATCAATTCTATAATATTTTCTTCATTCTTATACTTACCATTATTAACTCCCCACATCCCCCAACTTCTCCTTTCACAAGTCTAAGAAACTATTAATGCAGTGGCTGCCTATACAGATTTACTTTTCCTAGATTTCATCTGAAGAAAGTAATACACAGGAGTCCCCAAAAACAAAATAAAGCACAGAAAAACCAATAGCTCAAAAACAGAAGAAAATAAGTATGACTGAAACAACCTTGAAATTTGGCCAAAAAGGAGAAAGATATTGAATTTAAACCTAATTATATCTGCTTTAATCCACTTTCCAAAGGACTTTGTCTGCTAGGAAAGCTGGACCCATGCCTGGTCAATGGTCGGAGGGGATTCACTAGAGTAATCAAGGTGTGAACTCTACAAACAGATTTGGTTGCCTTTTGCAAACCAGGTGCGCGGAATTTACACTCTAATAGAGTTCACTTTTCCAGTCATGGATTTTATTGCTTACATCCCTTGGCTCACACAGGCTGGCGTTATTCTTCCATGCGGATTTAGCTGACAGGTCACTTAGCTGGCTGCTTGTTTTAAGACCACCTTTTAAGATCCCAGGCACTGTTCTATCTTCTGGACATCACCAACTTTCTTCATCTCACTTGGCAGTAACACCCATCCATATCTTTAGTGCTCTCTTCCTGGGGGCGAGTATCAAGTGGGGTGACACCATAAAACCTAATTGTTCTTAGAAAAAGATTGAGGATTGACCATGAGCTCAAAATTCATTTACGTGTCTATCTAATGTAATTTCGCAAGGAGCCCTGGTGGGACAGTGGGTAAGTGTTCAGTAGTTGATATAAAGATTGGGTGCTGGAACCCACTAACCGCTTTATGGGGAAAATATGCGGCAACTTGGTTCCATGCACATTTGCAGTCTTGGGAACTTATGGAGCAATTCTGCTCACTCTTAGAGGAGTGGAATGGTCTCAACAGCAATAGGTTTGACTCTTTTGTAACTTCCTCTCACCAGTGAATCAATTCTGACTCATAGTGACTTTCTGGACAAGGGAAAGCTATCTCTACACATTTCCAAGGCTGCAGCTCTTCCTGAGAGTAGAAAACTGGGTCTTTCTCCCAGGGAGTGGCTGGTGCTTTTGAGCTGCTTCTCTAGCGGACTACAGCCCCATTCATAACCCTTCTACCACCAGCTAGAAAGAAACTGTCGTGACATCGAAGTCACTTCCCATCTCCTCTCAGTCTGCTTTAGTACATGACCCATAGAGGATACTTTTCATTCTTTTTGTTGTCCATTCATTAACAATCAACTTAATTGAATCAAGAAGCAAATACACTTAAGACAAACACTCCCTTCGTTTATGGTATGGCATTTATAAATGTAATTTACAAATTATGATAGTTTTCTTTTTCCAGAATTCAATGCTATTTATTTGATCTAATGAGATTTTAGTCTATGACACAGAGCATTTTATCTCAAGTGACCTCAGAGTAACCCAAAAGGCAAGTATCAGGTCTTTCTGATGGCAATCCCAAAGTTCTATCTCTTATCCTATTTAAATTAAGGAACCTAATGGAGCATGGGTAAGCATTGGACTGCTAACTACAAGGTCACTGGTTCAAATGCACCAGCCACTCTGAGGGAGAAAGATGATGCTGTCTGTTGGCTTATTTAATGATTGGCAACCTCAGAAACTCTGTATAGAGCAGATACGAGTCTATCATTTGACAGCAGTGAGTTTTTGTGGGGTGGTGGTGACGTAAGAGTTTATTCATATCATGACTTCTGCATGTCTCTCATTTCGTTGACCTTTACAGATCCTCTTACTTCCCACCCTCTCTCAGAGAACACAACGCTCCCACAGGAATGATTACAGAAAAGGCTGATCTCGCCTCAGGCATTGGGTTGCAATGGGAATCCCACAGGCTTCCAAAGAAAGGGGGTGGGGAGCCCTCACTACGATTGAGCCCTCACTTCAGATTCTGAGGACTCAATGATATAACACATGTAAAGCGACAGGCACACTTCCCTCGCCCTTCCTCTTCCTTGCCTTTTAGTCTTAAGGATTACATGGAAAGACGGGGATCAAAAGTAACATCTGCCACAGTGCTAAGCATTATAATAAAACGTGTGATATTTTTATAACACTTATGGCTATTTCTAGATCTTATTGCATAGCTAAAAAAGGTAGTAATTTGAATAATTCTCTATTATGAACCTAAAGATGGAGCTCATAAAAACTTGCTTCCTGAAAATTGTGCACCTAAAGCTTCATCTGCATAAAATAGCTAGGAATAAAAAGGAACACATTGCCATGAAGTTGAAGAATCTATGCTTCTAAGATTCTCCACCAAGTGCTATTTCGTTCATATCTTATGCCCTGAGACAATACAGCATAGTAGCCAAAAGTTGACTCTGTTATTGGAATCTGCTTTTTTAAAGTCCTGGCTCTGCATTAATTCTGTGTATGTTACTTAGGCTCAGTTTCATTATTTATAAAGTGTGGATGCCAGCAATAGTACACAGTGTTGAAAATTGTGTGCTATAGAGTTGGAATAACTGATAGACATTTGATTACTTAGTCTGTAATAAAAAAATTTAAGAAGCCTCTAGTTAAGTACAAGTCCTTTGTCTTTTGAATTTAGAATGGATTTTTTCAAAAAAAAAAAAAAGAACAGGTTCACAACATTTTGTTCAAAATACATATTTTGTTTTTGAGATTATGTACAGATTTTAAATCTCTTTTTTTCAGTTACTCAGTCTTTGTAGAGAACCTAGATATTATGAACAGAAATTTACCTGTATGCAAAAGCTGTATGTTGCTGAAAATGGTACCGGGGGCTGTGTGTGTGTGTGTTGCTTTTGTTGAAGCAAATATTGGTAAATTAATCATTTCAGTTACCTTTCCTCTCACTTTTTCTTCTTTTTTATTATTAGTTGGGATTTAATACATATGTCATATAACCCTAAATTTTAATCACATCAATTAGAATGCTTAATTTCCTCTCAATGTTTAATATGCTTGTGCATCTGCAACTTTATCTTTTTTTATTATTTTCTAATTCCAAATCGAACTTCAGGCAATTTTCATTGATGTTCTCTGCTGTTGGTAACAGAGACTATTTTAAATGTTCGTTTTTACTGCTTCAATGATTGACCTAATCTCAGTATTTAAAATACATGTATACTTTCATCCACTGATCGATTTCTACTTAAGAGTATTTACTTCTGTGACAAGGGGGGAAAAACAGAAAGTAAACTTTAATTAAGAAGTATTTCCTCTGTTAGGTAGACGTACATGTAAGTCATCATTGTTCGTTTATTTCTAACAGATTTCAATCCTGCCATGTAAGGGACTGCGCAGCACCCCAAATCAGTGAATCATTTTAAGTACAACATCAAGTCTCAAGTCTTCAGAGGAATCTTATTTTCTCAATACATCCGAGTGAGTGTTGCTTCTGAACGCTTGTCTTATTTCTGTTCTAGACGGATCTGATGTGGAGATGAGGCTGACGAATGGAGGAAATCCGTGCTTAGGAAGAATAGAAGTGAAGTTTCAAGAAAAGTGGGGAACAGTGTGCGATGATAACTTCAACATAGATCACGCGTCTGTGGTTTGTAAACAACTGGAATGTGGAAGTGCCGTCAGTTTCTCTGGCTCAGCGAGTTTTGGAGAAGGCTCTGGACCGATCTGGCTGGATGACCTCCTGTGCCATGGAAATGAGTCAGCTCTCTGGGACTGCAGGCATCAAGAATGGGGAAAGCATAATTGTGATCATGCAGAGGATGTTGGAGTGATTTGCTTAAGTAAGGATTGATCCAAGTTTGTTCTGTTCTGATAGAGAGAGAGAGAGAGAGAGAGAGAGAGAGAGAGAGAGAGAGAGAGAAGAGAGAGAGAAATGGTTGTGTGTGCGTGCGTGTGTGAATAGTCATGTAAGTGCAAACTCAAGAATCTAATGAAATCTACTTCCATTGTGAACCCCTCATCACCTCATTTTTCAGATTATGATTTTGTTAGCTGTGGAGTTATAATGTTAAATGAAGCTAGAACACACTGATCAGGAGAGAGGGAGTGAACACTGAGATCCGGATTCAGGAGAATAAACTCACTGTCATTGAGGCAGGGCCGACTCGAGTGACCTTATGGGACAGGACGGAACTGCCTCTGTGGGTTGTCCAGACTGTCACTGTTCACAGGAGTAGAAATCCCCATCTTTCTCTCCTGGAGAGACTGGTAATTTTGAACTGTTGTCCTTTCAGTGAGCAGTCCAACTTTGCCCCAGCGCTGCTTTTGGATAAGAATAGAAGGAAGTAGTTAAGGAAGACACTAGTGTCGAAGAAAAAAAGCATAAGTTGGAAGTTCTTCTGGAAGCATTAGAAAAATTCCAGCATGCCCTCTATCATTCTGTAACAGACAAAAGTCTTTTAATTATGTTAACTGAATCCTTCCCAATCTCTTAGCTACATTAACCCAATCCTCCCCAAGCTACACTAAATCATACTACAAAGAAAGAGAGCTACATCTTGGTTTCATATTAATACCTCATATCTGCTGAGCTTTGTGGTTTGACTACATCTGCACAGAAACTCTCATGCCCCACACTTAGCTCCAGAGGTAGGTCTCTTAGGGTCTTGGGTGCTGGGTACCACTCCCTTTTCCTCTGAAGTTCAAAGTGGAGCTAGTAGATCTTATACCTCAGGGAACATTCGGGAAAATAGAGTTAAAAATTCGCCCCTTTTTCACCGGGTATCTCTGTCTCCACATACACAAAGGAAGGAAGCACAACTAAAAGTAATTTGAAAATAAGAAGATTTTGGTTCACAAAACTTGGAAGTCCAGAGGTACATAGAGCTTCAGACACAGCTGCATGCACGTGCCTCAGTAATGCTATTCATGTCTTAGAGTTTTTTGTTTTTCATGTGTCGCCACATGAGCATTTATGGCTTCGAACACAGAGAGTGGGATTCCTACACAAACGACAGATTTTGTTAGCAGAAGAAAGTGAAAGGGAGTTGGGGTAGGAAAAAAAAAAGACAGCATGTATCTTCTCTCTTCCTTTACCCATGAAAAACTAAGTCTCAATCAGCATATTATTGCTCAGTGTATTTTACCCCGGCAATCCCAACAAAGAAGTCTTGTGGCAACAAGAACCGAAACTGCCAGAGGCAAACATCTGTTACTTGTCACAGGCATCACTCAGAATCAAGATTTGCTTTGGAAGGAGTAGGAGAGGGTGAGAGTAGTTACAGCAACTTCTCTTTTCTCTCTGTTTGGTTTATAAATTGAGGAAGTGGTCACACCAAGGAGCCAGGTATAAATAAAGACCAGGTAGGATAAATAAGGAATGTAGCCAAAGACAAAAAGAATGGCAAGGTATGAGGAAACTGTAGCATATGGGAACCTCCTATAGGCATTCAAATGTGTTAACAAGAAAACATAAACAGCTATACCCAAAACTTAGTATGCCAAAAAAAAAACATGCTTCTAGTTGGCTATTAGTAGAACTTGACTACTACAGGGAAGGCTGGCAGTTGAATCCACACAGGGGTATCTCAGAAGAAAGACCAATTAATCTGCTTCTGTCAAGCCACAGCCTCAGAAAACCGGAGGGCACAGTTCTCTGAAACTCATGAGCAACCCCTGTCAGCATCTCCTCCATAGCAGTTGTTTTTTTGGATCCAGAACAATTCAGCCTGTTAGATCTCTTCTGAGCCCCTGGAATTTTTGCCCTGGTGGGTCTGTACCCTTACACTGAAATGCCCAGTCATTTGGGCTGACCCATTTCCCTCCCATCTGTGGATATATTTTTAGCATTGATAAGTCTATCTTTTCTGTCTTCCCTCTTCTTTTCCTCATCTCAGATACAACATCTTAGAGTCCCTGCTTCCCGGTTCCTCTTCATTGACTCGTGTTCTTGTCCCTGTTCCAGAGGGAGCCGATCTAAACCTGAGAGTGGTAGAGGGCACCACGAAATGTTCTGGACGACTGGAGGTGAAATTCCAAGGAGAATGGGGCACGGTGTGTGATGATAGCTGGGACAGTAATGATGCCGCCGTGGCTTGTACACAGCTGGGATGCCCCCATGAGAAGACTGGGATTGGCCGTGTTAATGCCAGTGAGGGATCTGGACCCATCTGGCTTGATAGTGTTTCTTGCCAAGGGCATGAGTCTACTCTCTGGCAGTGCAGACACCGAGAATGGGGAAAGCATTATTGCAACCATAATGAAGATGCTGGTGTGGTATGTTCCGGTAAGTTAATACAAAATGAAAGGAAAACCGGGAAAGGAAGGGCCTGTGGGGTTTGTTTGTTTTTTTTTTTGGGGGGGGGTTGTTGATTTTTTTTTAGTCATTTTATTGGGCACTCTTACAACTCTTAACACAATCCATACATACATACATTATGTCTAGCACATTTGTAACCACCATCATTCTTAAAACATTTTCTTTCTATTTGATCCCTTGGTATCAGCTCCTCATTTTCCCCTCCCTCTCCTCTCCACCCCATGAACCCTTGACAGTTTATAGACTATTATTATTTTGCCATGTTTTACACTACTTGACATCTTTACCCACTTTTTTGTTGTCTGTCCTTCAGGGAGGAGGTTACATATAGATCCTTGTAATTGATTCCCCCTTTCTACTCTACCTGCCCTCCACCCTCCCAGTATTGCCACTCTCAGCACTGGTCCTGAAGGGATCATCTGTCCTGGGTCCCCTGTGTTTTCAGCTCTTATCTGTATCAATATACATCCTCTGGTCTAGCCGGATTTGCAAAGTAGACTTGGGATCATGATAGTGCGGGGGGTGGGGGAGGGGGAGGAAGCCTTAAAGAACTAGAGGAAAGTTGCGTGTTTCATCGTTGCTACACTGCACCCTGACTGCCTCATCTCCTGGGCCTGTGTTCTTGATCACTAGGAATAGGTGTGAGGTGTGAGAGCTAAAAATGCCAAGTTGGTTTGTGACCTGACCTAAAGGTTGGTGGTTCAAATATACCCAGTCATGCTCCTGAAGAAAACCCGAGCGATCTGCTTGCTTAGAGATTGCTGCAGTCAAGTGAATCCTATCGAGTGGCTCTCCTCTAAAATCTACGGAGCGCCAAGGTTTGAGCTCTAAGGACAAAGGCTCGGATTTTTTTTTTTGTTTTAATCTTTAACATTTTTGCTTCCTTGGCCTGTTTGGAAGGTTGTCTGACTCACCTTGGTGTCATAATGAGTTAGGCTACTCTTAGGAAATGGCATTCGGAATTCTAAGTCCACCTGGAGCTTTGTGAGGCAACTCTCGATAGGCTCCTCTTTTGTATGTGACCTTTCCAGTTTTCCAGCCATCAGCAATTCAATCAACCCTCGCAATGGCAATCCTCTTTCTGACCCAATTCGTGGTCTCTACTTCTTTGTAAGCAGCCAGATTTTAAAGCCTCCTTTGAGAGCCAATCTCCACTCAGTGCCTGTGATCTATGCTTCTGTTCTTCTTTGCAGATGGATCAGATCTGGATTTGAAACTCGTCGGTGGGGGCAGCCGCTGTGCGGGAACGGTGGAGGTGACAATTCAGAACTTGGTCGGGAAGGTGTGTGACAGAAGCAGTGGACTGAAGGAAGCCAATGTGATTTGCCAACAGCTGACATGTGGCTCTGCACTTAAGACTTCCTACCAAGTGTATTCCAAAGTCAAGACCACAACCACGTGGCTGTTTCTAAGCAGTTGTAATGGAAATGAAACATCTGTGTGGGACTGCAAGAATTGGCAATGGGGTGGACTCTCTTGTGATCACTACGAAGAAGCCAAAATTACCTGTTCAGGTAAGGCGTTTAATCAAGTCCAGCAGTAGGAAATGAAATTTCAAGGAGGCAAATTGTCAGCAATAGCCTTAAAACTCTAAGGAAGCATTTTTTTTCTCTGTCATTAGATTTGTCATAAGAACCCAGAAAAAATATATACAGATTTTTCTCAGGTAAATTTGTAGTCCATTTTATACCTCGGTAGAGGAGCTTCTTTTTCACCAGTTTCAGCTTATTCCCAATTCTTTCAGGTACTTTTAAAAATTATTGGAGGGGTAAAGGATCAAAGAGAATTAGAATTTTAAAGAAATGGCAAACATAAATCATTTTTTAAGTAACTAGGTTGAATAAACTACTGTGACAGAACTATAGATCCCTTTATCAGACTGTGAGGGTGCTCCCTCTTTCTGAATTTGAGTACAGATTTCACACTTTAATGCCTTCAGTGTTCAAAAGTGAGCTCTGAGTCGTCATGGTTGGTGAATAATCTTCAGGATTTTATGCTGATTGTATTTATACAAATGCTAACTTTTAATGATACCTTTTCAACACTAAAGCAATAGACTGACATAAGTTATTAGCATGGTGAAAGACTTAGGTAAAACAAAACCATCAAGCATGTAAAGAACTAGTCCTTGGGCAAAAACTTATGCACTGCATGACTGCTTACCAATTCCATTACCCCACCATAGTTCCTAACCTCAGTGTGTCATAGGTGAGAGAATGGCCTCCTTTCAATGTATGCATTTGAATTGATATATTACTTGCATTTTAAAAAATTATTTATTTAATAAACATGGCTTCATCTTCAAAATATGTAAGATCTTCTCCCACTGCTGTCCCCAGCTATCCAGTTCATCTCAGAGACAACTGAATGTGGATAAACTTTTATATATCTACTTAAAAGACATTTTATGCAAATATAAGAAAATTCATAGATATTGTCCTCTTTATTGCCTTATCTAAATGGTGACTACATAGATGCAGTTTAACATTGTGTCTTCACTTTGTAAAATATTTTGACTATAATTTACATCAATATCTAAGCTTTTATGAGTCTTAGAATTATTTCTGTATCTACGACACATCTCTTATTACTTATTATTGTGTGCACTTATTTCTACTTTTTAATTTTCTTTATTCATAAGTCAGCTAATGGTTTAGCTTTTTAAAACACGTTTTATTTTTTTTATGTTCTCTATTCTAATTTATTGCAATTTTTTCACCTTTGTATTAATTCAAACTTGATTTTTTTTACAGCTAGGGTTTTTTTTTTTTGTTACATTTACTTCTTGAACTGGATGCTTACCTAATTTTTATCTCTCAGTTGTTAATATAAGTATTTGAATTACATATTTGCTTACAAATAAAGTGGTGTGTGCACCAATTGTGGGTGATTTAAAGTGATTGACCACTTATATGTTTTACCTGTGTTCTCCTGAACTTCCTATTATTTATTTGCCCATGTTTCCAAATTTTATATATGCCACTCCATTGTTTTCTTGTCCATGTGGTTTCTGCTTAGATGTCTGAGCTTGTTCTTCTTGGCTTTCCTTTGTAGGTGATTACCCTTTTTCCCTAACTGCCTCAGGATTCTCTTTTCCTTGAAATTTGAGAGCTTTTCTAAGATATGTCATGATGTCTTTCTTTTGGGGTCTATCCTATTTAAGGTTCGCTAGGCTTCTTTGAGTTATTTTCTCCTTTTTTGTGATGTTAGAGAAATGTTCTTCCATGATTTCTTGTACTACATCTCTGTAGATTATTTTGTTCCTTCTTACTTTGGGATCCTGACAAGATGTTGGTTTTGTTATCCAAATGGTGTGTGGACTTTGTACAGACTTACCTTTACATCGAATCTTCACTTAGATTTTTCAGATTTGACTCAGTATTTAAGTCCTTTGTAAGTCTTAGCATTATTTCTGTATCTTTGACATTTCCCTTGTCATTTATTATTCTGTGCACTTTATTCTTCCTTTCAGTGTTGGTTAGTATTCTGCATCATTCTCGGACTTTCTTAAGATTCCTTTACTTTTTAAATGGATCATTTCTCTCTTTGATTATAGTCAGAATAATGATCCTCACTGATAAGACTTTGCTTTCCTTCCATTCTATTCCTCAGGTCTTTTACTGTGTTTTCTAATTCTGTTATCTCAGTGCACTTCTGGGATTCCTTGTGGTTTAATAATCTTAGTTCTTTAATGCCTTCCATTGTTCTCATGAGCTATTCACATCTCTTAAAGGAATGTAAACATTATCATTTGGAATTCTGTTTCTGGATGTACTGGTACCTCTTCTGCAACGAGTTTGGGAGATTTTCAGTTGTTTTGTGTTTGTTTTTCTTGATTTAGGGGGCTGCACTGTGGTTGGCTGCTATTTTGTTAGCATCAGGATGTAGTTATTAGCGGTGTCTTTATTACTGTGTAGTTATTACTGGGTCACGCAGGGGTGGTTGTTGGCCCTGTTTAGTGACATAGGAAAGATCTAATAAGAGTTGGAAAACATATGGTGTTGAAATGAAAAAAAGGGGGAAGAGAGAAGAGGGGAGATGAGATGGGGAAGAAGAGAATAAAATAAAATTAGTGATAATCATAAGGAACCATCTGAATAAGTCAATAGCTTTGTAAATATAAGGAAAATACATTTTAAGAAGGGGGTAATCAGGATTAATAGACTATGTGGAAATATATTTCATGACAAAAAGGAGCAAAAGCAGAAAGATAAACTGGGTAGGAAAGGAGAACAGAGATAATAGATAGATAGATAGATAGATAGATAGATAGATAGATAGATAGATAGATAAATAGGAAAGAAGTCAAATTAAAGAAGATGAAAAGAGAAAAGAGAAAATTAAAGAAAAAGAGGGAAGTAGAAGTACACAAAGAAGAAAAAAGCAAAGGATAAAAAAGAATGAAAGGTGTGGATGTGCAGAGAAAAGGAGACACTAATTATGAGGTGGAAACACTAAAGATGGGGCTATGTCTGGTGTGTGGGTGCTGGGGTTCTGTTGCAATGGCAGCTTGAATGTGGGTGAGTGTATGCCTTCGGAGGAAAAGAGAGGAAGCCTGGTTTGGGTGGGTGTGTTGTCGGGTTCTGCCTGTTTTTTCCTAGAAAGCATGTGTATTCTCCAGGTGGGTGAGGGGTGTCACATGAGAAGAGGAAGTAGGAGAGAACCAGGAAAAACAATAAAGGCATCATAATAAAACACAATTACAAAAACCAAATAAAATAAAAAAGAAAGCTGCCTTGTGAGTAAAGTCTTGCTCCTTTGGTAGCATTATTTTGTATGTACATCAGCTGTTTGGGCGGTGGGTGTGGGTAAAGGAGTGTACAAGAGAAGAAATCAGGGGAAAAGGGGGGGAAATGATGAAAAACATTGCTTGTGTACTTAGAATATCGACACAAAATTGCCCACATAGTCTGCTATCCACTCAGGGCCACCAGAGGCCAATGAGGTAAGAAGTTTGGCTGGCTGGGTTGGCTCAGGTGCCCCAAAGGAGTAGTGTGTGTGTGTGTGTGTGTGTGTGTGTGTGTGTGTGCGCGCAGAGGGGTGGGGGAGGCTGCACAGAAGTGGCTCATATTCCTATTTCATGGTAAAGGAGACTGTCAGTATTGCTGATCTTTCACTTAGTGTATTTATCTTTTAAGTTGATTTTCTCATTTTCAGGGAGTGTAGGATTTTCCTCCTCATGGAACCTCTCTGGTAGTTGCTGAGACGACTTCCCCTCTAGTGGCCATGTTCCCCTATCTCATTGTTTGTCCCTGTTGATGCTCTATGAATCTGAGGCATAGATCTTTATATGATTGCTATATGGTCATTGTGAATTATTCTCTCCAATATTAGAAATGTTAATTATTTCATGGTTGGATAGCTTTTATTCTGAATCAAACTTGTGTGATATTAATATCATACTGCCCTATTTAATTCTTTGTGATCTTTAAACTTTATAAAATTTATTTTGGGCGAATCATTTATATTCTTCCTAGAATTTGTATTTATTTTACAAAGCAATCCGTTTGGATAACTTTTTTGACATAAGAGACATCGTTGATCTTAGTTAATTCAACCTATGTATTGTTATATTGTCATATGATGTTTTTTAAATGTCGTTATACTATACATTATAGGGTAACCCAACACATATTTCATTATGTGACTTTTTGAGATCTTTGTGCGCAGGAATAATGAGTTCTCCCTCCTCTGCCAATGAGTTAGCTCTTTGGTAAGCCAAATGGAGAGGCAAGGTTCTGATGTCTGAAGAGGTTCACTCTGCCCATGAAAGATAAGATAGTCTCTCTCTCTCTCTCTCTCTCTCTCTCTCTCTCTCTCTCTCTGCCCCTCCCTCCCTCCTTTCCACCCTCCTTCTCCCTTTCCTCTCTTTTTCTGGTTGTGTTTTGTTTTATTTTACTTCAGTTAGCATGAGATAAGGAAGCCAAAGATAACAGGAAAGCTTAATCCAAGCAATTGTCATTAATGCAATGACTTAGATCTCTTCAAAGGTAGAACGGGTACACGTTGATAAGAGTCAGTGATACTTTGAGAAATTAACCGACCAAATAACAATTAGACGAGAGGAAACTAAGACCCTTCCAACTCTAGAATCTTTCATGATTTGCCATTGTAGAGTTGCTATTTGCTTTCAACTCTAAGTTGCATTTAGAGCTTCTTCTCAAATGTGTATGGGGACTTGCTTTGTGTGGGTCTAACAGAGAAGTGGGTGAAGTTTTGACATCCTACATATGGAAGAAAATCATATCTAGACTGTTTCCAAAGACATGTTAGGAAATCGTATCACTAGTTGTATCACGTTGATAGTAATGCCTAGGGTTGTAAGAATTTGTGATATATGACAGCAAGCACCTGCAAATATTTTTTGAAATCCAATTTAGCATATACTTCCTTTCTTAAAATAAAGAAGATTTAAAGGAAATAGCTCATATAGTCCAAGACTTTGGGATCAACCCTGAGTCTTTTAAAGAAGGAGCTCAGATAATGGGATGGTTATAATACGTGGTTGCTGACCAATCGGTCAGCAGTTCAAACCTAGCAGATAGATGCTTCTTGGGAGAAGGCTTTGGCTGTCTGCTCCTGTAAACGAGGACAGACTTGGAACCTCTGTGGGGTGCTTCAGCTTGGTTCTTTAGGATCAAAATGGACTCAACGGAAACAAGTTTGACTTTTTATTTTAAAAGAAATTTTTTAGTTCTCTGGATGACTGTGCTTCTTAATTTAGCACAATAGCACTCTAAACACAATCGGAGTCCCCATTTCTTCGGCTTCATTTCTTTGCTTTACATTTTGACTACATTTAGTTACTTATATTTCCTCAATTATACCATGTCACATCATGAGCATGCTCTTAAAATGTTTTTCCACCTATTGACTTGCACACTCAGTCTTGGTTGTTTTTCAAACTCAGTTTAGTACTGGTCTATCTAGGCCTAAACTGACTTCTCTGTCACTTGGTGTCTAATACAGCCTCATATTTCTACTTTAGGACTCTTATGGTTACTATTTGAATACTTATAGCTCTACCAAACTGTGTTTTTAAGTGAGAGGGCCCATAATGAGAAACTGAACAGCCTCAAAAAGAAGTAACCTTCTCTAGTTACACAAAGTTGGACAAAACATTATAACCCAGGAAATACAGAAGCAGGGTCAGGAATCTGTAGGTTGGGGCATTGGGTATGATTGGTGAAGTAGTAGATATAGGATATTTTATGGTAAGGTCATAATGTATGCTGAAGAATGTGTGTTTATCAGCACTTCTAAATTTTGAAAACTGGATAGTATGGGGGAGGCGCTACAAAAGCTCTCTGTGTTGCAATTTCCTCAAAAGAAAAACATGGACACAAAGCAATGACTGGGGCTGAGCCCCGGTGGCGTAGTGTTGTGCACGACTGCGGCCCACTGGGACAGAGGTTCAATTCCAGCAGTGGGACTGGGCCTCCTACTCCCACCACTGGAGAGCAGTGATGCCCCCCCCCCAAAAAAAGCAATGGCTGCCCCACAGGAATCCCACAGGAAGTGATTAAAAATGTCTGCTACTATTCTTATTATAACACCTCCGGTGGCACTTTCAGATTAGCCAGGAGTGTCCCCACCAGGTTCCAATTCACCAGTCACTCCGTAGGCGAAAGATGTGAGCTATCTTCTCCCTTAAAGATTCGCAACCTCAGAATCTGATACAGGGCCGCTCTGAACAGGAACTGAGTCACCGACAATGAGTTTCCTGGTGCTTTTTTTCTCTTCTTGTCCTCCTATTCTCGAGTCCCTGGGTTACAGACACCAAGGGGGTAACAGTCTGAAGTGCCCAGAAATACCACCGAAGAAAAGTCTCACCATCAACTACCCAGATGACAAATCAAATGGTGCTCGCCTCTGCTCTGCACACGAGTCAGCATTAGCTTGACAACGACGATTTTTGTTCTTATTATTACTCTATTTGTCTTCACCAACAGACCCCAAACTCTTAACAAGATGATTGAGGCCAGAGCCTGGGAGTTGGTGATAAGTGAAGAGTTCAGATAAGACCTTGTCAGCCCCAAGAGATGCAACAGGAGTCACACGTACCTAGTTTAAAACCTCCTCTCACCGGGCCAATTCCACCTCAAAGCGACCCTGTAAGACAGGGTAGAATGCTGCGGAGGGTTGGTTCCCAAGGCAGCCCATCATTTTCCTGAAACAAGCTGCCTTTCTCCTGTGGGGAGAAATCACAGACCTTTCCATCAGCTGTCCAGTGCTTAACCCACTGTGACACAAAGGTTCCTTGACATTGACTTTAGTAGGTGCCAGATGGACGCAAAAAGGCCTAAGGTTCATCTTGAAAACTGGAAGTCTATTGAAACAGCTGATTTCGAGCCATTCAATATGGTTGGGGCAGAATCCAGATGTTAGTGGATGTAAAACTGAATGCTGGTGGGTACACAATGTCTGTGGTTTTCAATGTTCTAAATAGCGCAAGGAAAATTCCGGAAAGAATGAGGTGTCATGATGACTTCAACGGTGGTTGGCCCCAGCAGGCAAAATGCTAGCATATTCTTGAATAGATGGGTTTAATGAAGTGTGAGGAGATCTATGCTTCACTGTGTCCAACTGTAGGTGGAAAAACTAAGAGTACTAAGGTGGAAAATTCGTGAGCACCCTCTTCTCTCATTCTAACTCTTCACTCCTTATCTCATGCCATCATGAGGGAGGACCTGGGAATTATATTCTCTCTCACTGAAGTGTTGTTTTTGTTTTGTTTTTTTTCAGCTCACAGGGAACCCAGATTGGTCGGAGGGGACATTCCCTGCTCCGGTCGTGTGGAGGTGAAGCATGGAGATGACTGGGGCACCGTCTGTGATTCAGACTTCTCTCTTGAAGCTGCCAATGTGCTGTGCAGACAGTTACAGTGTGGCACAGCCATCTCTATCTTGGGAGGGGCTCACTTTGGAAAAGGAACTGGACAGATCTGGGCTGAAGAATTCCAGTGTCAGGGCGATGAGTCCCATCTCTCTCTCTGCCCAGTAGCACCTCGCCCAGACGGGACATGTAGCCACAGCAGGGATGTTGGCGTCATCTGTTCAAGTGAGACCCAGAGAGCATCTTCAATCTGTTCCCTTACTGTGAAAGGGCTGGGGGTAGGTAGGCACAGCCTGCTTTTTAAAACCATTGTCTTCTTCCAGGATACACAGAAATGCGCCTGGTGGGTGGCAAGACCTCATGTGAAGGAAGGGTGGAGATGAGGATGTTCGGGACCTGGGGTCCCCTCTGCAACTCCCACTGGGACCTGGAAGATGCCCATGTCCTTTGCCAGCAGCTCAAATGCGGAATTGCCCTTTCTGTCCCCAAAGGAGCACCTTTTGGGAAAGGAAATGGACAGGTCCGGAGGCACATGTTTCACTGCTTTGGGACTGAACAGCACATAGGAGACTGTCCAGTCACTGCCCTGGGGGCACCACTGTGTTCCCTGGGGGAAGTGGCCTCAGTCACCTGCTCAGGTAAGAGTGCGCAAGCCAGCCAGCGACAGACCTCTTTCATGGCTGTGTGCCTTAAAGCGCCCTTGTACAGATGAGGAGGAAAAACATAAAGAAAGAGAAACGGTCCATTTTCAGAGGTTCTCCGACAGGAGTCCCAGCATGTTACCTTCGCGTGTCTTTAAAGAAGGATGGTGAATGGAATGTTCATGGACCTCATTGTTATCTTGTTGTGAGGTGCTGTCATGTAGGCGCTGGCCCATAGCAACCTTCGGGGAGAGCTCCTGCATCGTCCTCAGCTCTTTGCTGTCATGCTCCCTCTCTCAGCCCGTGACTGTAGTGCTCCCTCTCAGGCCAAGACTATAGTGTTCTCTCTCATCAGACCATTACTGTTGTGCTCTCTCATCAGACCATTACTGTTGTGCTCTCTCATCAGACCATTACTGTTGTGCTCTCTCTCAGCCCGTGACTGTAGTTCTCTCTCTCTGCCCATTATTGTAATCATACCAATGCATCTTGTTGAGAGTCTTCTTTTTTCGTTTTTGTCTTTTTCTTTTTTTTTTTTGCTGACCCCTGTTTTACCAAACATAATGTCCTTCTTCAGAAACTGGTCTCCCCTGATGACATGCCCAAAGTACATGAGACAATGTTTTACATCCCAGTTTCTAAGGAGCATTCTGGCTGTCATTTCTTCTAAGGCAGACATGTTCATTTTTGGCACTTCCTGGTAATTTCAATATTCTTTGTCAGCCCCATGATTCAAAGGTATCAGTTCTTCTTCAGTATTCTCTATTCTCTGTTTGGTTTCCAGTGCATATTAGGTGATTGAAAATATGATGGCTTGGATCAGATATACCTAAGTCCTTAAAGTGACATCTCTAAGGAGCCGGATGTCAGAGATTTGGCCATCTGATTCTCGACCTGCTGCTTCTATGGATATTGATTGTGGATGCAAGTAAAACAAAATTCTTGACAAATTCAGTCTTTACTCAATTTAACACGCTGTGGTTTGCTGGTCCACTTATGAGGGTTTTTTATACACTTTTTGGTGTGGTGTAGTACATACTGAAGGTTATATAGCAAAACAAATAGGACGATGATCGGTGGAGACTCATTTGTACTGACTCTCCACCATGTCTTCCTCAAAATTCCTTCCACTCAAAGCCCACCGCCATCAAGTCCATTCCAACTCATAGCGACCCTATTAGGTCGGAGGAGAACAGTCTCTGTAGGTTTCTAAGTGTGCAACTTTGGGGAGTAGAAAGGGTCATCGCCCACTATGCGACCAGGGCTTCTTTTTTCAAAGCACCTTACGCCCATTTGGTTGACCCTCCATCTTCCCCCCACCCCACCCTTTCTTTAAAATGTTGATGGTCTCTAGCTCATTTGTATAATGCTTCACCGGACTTTCTTTCTTTTTCTTAACTCTTTGAGGCTTGAATGACTAAGCAACTTGGTGTTCACAGGAAACCAGAGCCAGACATTACAGCTGTGCAATGCATCCTCCTCCTCGGATCCAACGAGCGCTCCCCCCGCTCAAGAAGAAAGTGGAGCTGCCTGCATAGGTGAGAATTATTGACCAACCTGTGAAAATGCCCTCCAGCCTTAGGAATAGAGCCCATTACCGTGAAGTCAATCCCAACACATACGGACCAGGTACAGCAAAGTCGGATTGTTCCTTTGGGCTTCTGACGCCGCATAGCCTTATGGGAGCAGCAAGCCTCATCACGGAGGGACTGGTAAATTCAAACTGCTGCCCTTGGGATTAACCAGACCCATGCGTGATCCACTGTGCTCCCAGGGCTCCTATCTTTAGGAATACACGTTTTTCGTTTTTAATGATTTTCTTAGGGAGCGGTCAACTTCGTCTGGTCAACGGAGGGGGTCGCTGTGCCGGGAGAGTGGAGATCAACCATGAGGGCTCCTGGGGCACCGTCTGCGATGACAGCTGGGATATGAAGGATGCCAATGTGGTGTGCAGGCAGCTGGGCTGTGGAGTGGCCATCAATGCCACCACTGCAGCTCATTTCGGGGAAGGAACAGGACCCATCTGGCTGGATGAGCTCAGCTGCAATGGAAATGAATATCACATCTGGCAGTGCCATTCACACGGCTGGGGGCGACACAATTGTCGACATAAAGAAGATGCAGGAGTTATATGCTCAGGTAAAGTCTGCATATATCCTCTGGTCACAATTTCATAGGACAGGGCTGAGGTGGGGCAAAGGGTAATTAGGCATAGCAATAATCTTGAGAAAAGTCCTTGAAAAGCAAGTCAAAGGAAATGATTACAGGAGTCAGAATCCCAGAAGTGTAGGTTTGATGAGTTAGGGGTCCTCACATGCAAAATAGTTAAAATGAGAAAATCCAGAACAACCTTACACAAATGAAAATAACACACAAACACATGCACACAAAAAAGTAGCAATGAGAGTTGGTTTGATAAAACATGGAGCTGGGTACTGGCCAAGGGTTCAATGGCACCATGTGATAATCCAAAAGTGTATTCAAGAAGAAGAGAAGGAATTCATTCAATGTGTCATTCTTCAGAGAAAAAGATCATTTCCACTTCCAGGTACTTTTTCAAGGCATACCTGCCATAAGAACAAAATTTGTTCTAAGACACCACTGCTCTTCCTTTGCACATATGGCAAGTTTTAGAAGCAATTGTGAAATTGGAAAAATATGTTCAGCTGTAATATTGGGGGAAATAATACTGTAATTCACTTACTAATGGAAATCAGTCATTCTATCTGCCAGAAGATATTATGATGCCATTGTTAGTGAATGACATAAAGTAGGTAGGAGACATGCACAGCAAAACCAGAAGTGTAGGAAAGGAGCGCCTTCATTTTAAGGCAAAGCACACAAAACGGGTTTTCATGCCTAGTGTCTTCATTCCACAATAAGACTCTCGAAGCTAACATGACTCCTAAAAAATCATTTAGATGTGTGAATCACTTTGCTAGAAGAGAGAACACATTGGAAGGTGTATTTGGGCGGATGTGATTAGGTTACAATTGAGCATCTTATCCTTTGGACCAAGCTTAATGTTACTCAGCTTTTATTATTTTCTGATTTCTTTTGGATTGTGGTCTTTCTGTGTTTTATTTTGCAGTTGTTGTTGTTGTTGTTGGGGGGGGGGTTGTATTTTCCTTCTATGAACTCCAGGATAGGTAAGTCTATACAGACAGTAACTGAATTCATAGTTTCTTGAGATCATGGTAAGGGCAGACTGGAGGTATGTGGGGAGCTAATCAGAATGAATACAAAAATGTAAGAATGGGCCCTAAAATTGGATTGCAATGATTGTGGAAATCGTTGCACAATTCTTTTTAATATGTTTAAACCATCAAAATGTATGCTATGGGAATTATATGTCAATAAAACCAAAAAAAGAAAAAGAAATGCTAGTGCAAACAAAGAAAATTTTATATTTCAAAAATCAGCTACATGTCTTTGCAGCTTTATAGACAATGGTAGGGCAAATGAAGCACAGATTAAGTTCCAGAATGCTTCACACTAGGACATGAAAAATCATTTCATTACCGATATTGAAAATGTATTAAGGTACTTGAGCTAGGTTGAATGTGGACCTGAAAATGATATGAATAAACAAACCATGAATTCATTTAATTTTTAAAAATCAATTGAAATATAAAAATCAAAAACTATTCAGCTGGAACAGGTTCTAAGTCTTTGAATGGGAATCTGGAACTTTAGCTATTGATCCTATTCTAAAGAGGTACCTGAGCGCCAAACTCAGTACTAGAAAGAAATAAAAATATTCTGTAGAATCAACACTATGTTTTACTAAAAGCTACTCACTCATTAAGGAACTACTGAAGAGTTCAGTTGAAAATGATTGTTCCTTGAGGGTAAATGGTGGAGTTCTCTGAATCTTCAGAAAAGATGTGTAACTGCTACTTCTCTATTTTACTCCAGAGTTCATGTCTCTGAGGCTGGCCGATGAGATGAGCAGAGAGTCCTGTGCAGGGCGTCTGGAAGTGTTCTACAATGGAGTCTGGGGTGGTGTTGGCAGTAGTGACATGTCTCCAACCACTGTGGAAGTGGTATGCAGGCAACTGGGCTGTGCAGACAAAGGGAGCATCAGTCCAGCACCTTCAGACAAGACCTTATCCAGGTCCCTGTGGGTGGATCATGTTCAATGTCCAAAAGGACCCAACACCCTATGGCAGTGTTCATCAGCTCCATGGAAGAGGACACAGGCTAATCCCTCACAGGAGACCTGGATCACATGTGCCAGTGAGTACCCAGTGGTCTCTCTGGGAATGCCACTCTGTACTTCCATGGTCATCTTCTGAAAAAATACATTCGGTGTTAGTTTACTGTTCTCCAGCCAATTTAAATTGTCAAAGCTGATTACACAGGGATAGGAAATCTCTGGTTTGAATACCTGTTCTACCTGGATGGCAAAACAGGCTTCATTTCATTTGGCTTAGAAGGTCTCAAAAGGTGCCCTGGTGGTGCTGTCCAGTAAGCTTGGAACTACTAACCACCAGGTCAGCAGTTCAAACCCACTGGCTGCTTTGGTGGAAGAAAGATGAAGGTATTTCCTTCCATCGAGTTTCGGCACCTTAGAAACTGATATTGGGTCACTATGATTTGGAAGTGACTCTTTGGCAGTGGATTTGGTTTGGGGGGATATGAATATTATTCTCCCGGTGGTCTGCTCTGGACCAGTGGTCTCCGAGTGGTTTCCAAGTGTTCATTTGGTTTTTTCTCTGTGAACAAATGAAAACAGAGATTGAATATTTGACGGCTGAGTGGCCTATCTTACTTTTACCTTTCCCCCTTTCCCCAAATATTATCTTGCTAGGAGCTGCTGCATGGTTCAAACGGTTCAATATTCAAATAGGAGCTCAGAGGTTGGAAGTTCAAATCCATCCCCAAAATATAACCTAGCAGTCTGCTTTGTCTCAGTCTGGAAAACCCTATGGAGTAGTTCTACTCCATACCCCCAGGGTCACCAGGAATCAGGATTGACTCAAGTGTAACAGACAGCAGCATTGTCTTACTGGGCTAATGTAACAAGAAAATCAGTCAGAAAGATCAATCTTACTGTCATAAAGTCTATGCCAACTCATAGGGATCCCATGGAACGGGGTAGAATTTCCTAATTTCCTTGTGAGTTTCCTAATTTTTAAGTTTTTCTTAATCATTTTATTGGGGGATCATACAACTTTTATCACAATCCAAACATACATCCATTGTGTCAAGCACAATTGCACATTTGTTGCCATCATCATTCTCAAAGCATTTTCCTTCTACTTGACCCCTTGGTATCAGTTCCTCATCCCCTCTCCCTTGGGAACCCTTGATAATTTATAAATTATTACTATTTTGTCATTTATTACACTGTCTGGTATCTCCCTTCACCCGCTTTTCTGTTGTCCATCCCCCAGGGAGGAAGTTATATGTAGATCCTTCTAATCAGTTCCCCCTTCCTACCTCACCTTATCCTTACTCTCCTGGTATCACTACTCTCACTTCTGGTCCTGAGGGGTTCATCTGTCCTGGATTCCCTATGTTTCCAGTTCTTATCTGTACCAGTGTCCACCATCTGATCTCGCTGGATAAACTGTCCATCTTTACAGAAGTTCTATTCTTGGAGGAGCTAGAGTGCTGTTAGCTTCCAATATGCAACCACTATGCCACAAATCCTTTGATAGTTCTTTGTACTACATCTTACACTAGAAGAAGGGTTTTATTTACTCCCACAGCTCTCAAACTCTCCTCTATTTCAAATGACTTAGTATTATACATTTGACAGTGTTGGATCTAATTGACATTTGCTGAGTCACACTATTCTAATGTCCAGGAAGAAATATACTCAGGTTATATACTTTCATAAAAGATAAACTTGTATAATATGTGTTTTTAAATGCTCATTAAACAAGCATGTTTTAAAGTGGAAAGTATAAGAAAATGGTCTCAAGTCTCTTCTGATGACCTTTTAGACACATCTGTGTTCTCAGATGGTGAATAATCTACGTGACTCTGATTTTTCAGACAAGATAAGACTTCAAGAAGGGGCTAATAACTGCTCCGGACGTGTGGAAGTCTGGCATGGAGGTTCCTGGGGGACTGTGTGTGACGACTCCTGGGACTTGAAAGATGCAGAAGTGGTGTGTCAACAGCTGGGCTGTGGCTCAGCTTCAAAGGCACTAAAAGAAGCAAACTTTGGTCCAGGGACTGGACCCATCTGGCTCAATGAAGTGAAGTGCAGAGGAAATGAGACCTCCTTGTGGAATTGTCCTGCCAGACCATGGGGGCACAGTGACTGTGGACATAAGGAGGATGCTGGTGTGGAGTGTTTCGGTGAGTGCCATGAGCACAGATTAGGTCTGGAGCCTCTGGCAGTTAGGAGGGAATGGGCAACGAAGTGCATTTTGCAAAAGTGGGATGTATCTCCCCCCAACCCCACCCTGCCCTAGGTGGGGGAGAGATTCACGATGCTTCTCTCTGAAGGAATAATGAAAATGCTTGTAACTAACACATTGGCCTTCACCAAAGAAATACATGTGAGCAAGTGAGTGAGAGTGAGAGGAAGAAGATAGATGATAGATGATGATGATAGATAGTTAGATAGACAGATAGATATGGATATAGCTAAGATAATAAGGAGCCCTCATGACCTGTGGCTAAAATGTTCCACTGCTAGCCAAAAGGTCTGTGGTTCGAGCCCAACAGCTGCTCCTAGGTAAAAAGACAGTAGTCTTTTTCTGAAAAGATTTACAGCCTTGTTCATCTGATGAGACAATTCTGCTGGGGTGGCTATAGGTCAAAATCACCGTAAGGCCGTAAGTAGGTTGGGTGGCGGCGGTGGTGCTTTTTGTTTTGTGTTGTTTACACTTTGTTATGAATTAGGTGAGAGTTTTCAGAGCAGATCATCTTTTTTGTACTCAACAACTTGTCAGACCTCCTGAAGACTTGCTCTGTTTTCATCATTTTTTGCCCATCTGGCTCTTCTTAGATATTGTCTTCCCCTCCACCCCAGTGAACACCTTTCCCCTCTAACCCATGACTTCCCTTTCCCTCCCATTCTCTCCCACCTCTGGTGTGTTTGTTAAAGATAACCTTCTAGATTAGCTATAAAGGTATACAGGGAGAGATAGAAGTATTCTAAGGGAGAAAAACAAAGGGATTCTAGTTTTACATTGAAAGAAGTCAGTTACTTGAAGTATGAAGAGCTGAGATAAGAAAATAAAAATATTGCATCTATTTTATTCCCATAGCTAAACATCTTTCTCTCTTCTCCTGTAGGAATTGCAGTGACAAAAACATCACCAGTTTCCACAGGTACGACACAACATTTATGACCATGGGACTATTTATCTGCTTTATTTGGAACTGCAAAATTTTCCTGAGATGTGAAATTTACTTCAGGCATCTTGTATCTGATGTAAGGAAGAGAGGGTAAATAGAGACCAGGGTCTTCACTACACTTTTATATCATTTCTATTGAATGTCCTTTTGCCTAGGTCACTCAGCCTCCATTGTCCTGGGGATCCTGGGAGTCCTTGTCTTGGCCCTTCTCATTGCATTCCTCTTGTGGAAGCAGAGGCGAAGACTGCAACAGCGACTTACAGGTCTGAGTCGAATATTGTTTCTGTAGTGCTTGGCTGCTAACCCAAAGGTTGGTGGTATGGATCTGCCAGCTGCTTTGAGAAAGGCCTATGTGGCATTCTGCCTCCATAAAGATTTACAGCCATGGGGAGCTGGGGCAATTGTCCTCTGAATAGGGATCAACTATGAGTAGGAATCCACCCAAAGACCACAAGTATGTTTACTTCTTAATTTCCTTGTGCTCACGCGTGATCATCATGTCATCAGGCAAAAGACACCCACTAGAGTCATAATTCTCAACCTGTGGGGCCAGGTCCCCTTGGAGGTCAAATGACCCTTTCACAGGGGTCACTTGAATCACAGCAGTAGCAAAATGACAGCGATGAAGTAGCAATGGAAATAATTTTAAGGTTGGGGGTCCCTACGACTTGAGGAACTGTATGAAAAGGTCAAGATATTAGGAAGCTTGAAAAACACTGGGCTAGAGGGTAGGTAAAAAATGACAAAAGTCCTCCAAGAGATGAATTGTCACAATGGCCACAACCATGGATTGATATACACCCATGGCCCAGGGCCAGGCAACCTTTCCTTATGTTCTATGGAAGGTCACCATGAATCCCAGCCAACTTGATTGCAACTAGCAGAAGCGACAATGTAGCCACAGGATGCAGAAGTCCTTGGGATAAAACTTGGAGAGAGAGAGAGAGAGAGAGAGAGAGAGAGAGAGAGAGAGAGAGAGATTTAAGTAAAAACTGCCCAGAGAGAATGAACCTAGGAGAGAAAGGAGCAATTTCTAAGCACAGAGGAAACATGATTTCAGAAAAGAACAGGTCTTTGGGCATATTAATGATTTCTGGATGTTATATGTGCATGCAGTTGAGTCACTGTGTAACGGATGGATCATAATGAATATGCACTATGTAATTGCCCAAATGTTTTCTGCATGCATTGCACAATCATTATTATTGATTTTGCTCTTCTGTCAAGCAGGATGAGCATCTTTGAAGATACCTATGCAGATAAGATTTTTTGTCTTTGTGGAGCTTCAAGCTTAGACAAAGCAGAATAATTGCAATGTATTATACAGAAATATGAAGGAATGACAAGAATGTCCAAGAAGAGAGTGACTGCAAGGGAAAGGAGTATAATGAGAGCTACCAGGGTGGGGACAGAGCGGGAGGGAGGGTAGGGGGGTGGAATGCGGAGGAGCAGGGAGGGAGGAAGAAAATGAGGAGCTAATACCAAGGGCTTAAGTAGAAAGCTAATGTTTTGAGAATGATGATGGCAACAAATGTACAAATGTGCTTGGTATACAACGGATAGATATATGGTTTGTGATTAGAGTCGTATGAGTCCCAATAAAATGATTTTTTTTAATAAGAGCCACTGGAGGCTTTTACGATGAATTTTAACATAGGAATTCAAAGGTTTGGGTCAAGAGCCTCTAGGGAAAGAGGAAGCCGTGCTCACGTAAAGAGAAGCACAAAGGATGGCATCTACATTGACTTGTTTTGACTTTTTAGGGTGCAGTTGTGAAGGTTGAATGTAAGGAGAAATGCTACTGATTCAGACTGGAAAAGAGGAAAAACCTAACTCTGTTTCATGGCAGAAGGTGAATAGTTAGAGCATAAGGAAGGGCGACCGTCAGGGTGCTATTTAGGAAGATCTCATCAACAACAGGATGTAGGAGGGGTTGAAGAATGACATTACGGAGCAGGAGATTAAACAGCAAAGGGTTTTAAATCGCTCTCAAATGATCAGAGAGAGAGGATGGGTTTTTGAGAATTCTTAGCAAAGTTGCCAGTGAACTAGCGGAGACTGCTGGATACTTTCAACAGGGAACATTTAGTCACATGGCTATTCAATTTGGTGTATGCTATTGTTAGGGAAAGGTTTGGTTTGAGTTTTTGTAGTGGAATGAGATAGAAACAAGCCAACAGCATACACAGAGTTGATATTTTATACTGCTTAGAAAAAGCACACAGAAGTGATGGAAAGTTGAATTATGGTGTGTTGATTCCTAATGAGAGTCTTCTTTGACCAGTGTCATCCAGAGGAGAAAATTCTGTCCACCAAATTCAATACCGGGAGATGAATTCTTCCCTGAAGGAAGATGATCTGGACCTGGTGAATTCCTCAGGTGTGTGGGGTTTTTTCTTTCTTTCTTTCTTTCTTTCTTTCTTTCTTTCTTTCTTTCTTTCTTTCTTTCTCTTTCTTTCTTTTTACCTTAACCCTAACCCTAAAGTCTGTGGGGCTTTTGAGAGTGTGTAGTCCCTGTTTTATGCAGCATTAGATGTAACTTGAGAGTGAAACATTTTGTAACAGGAGGGATATGGCACATAACAACTAGACCAAAAGCAAGAATGCAATGAGCAGTCATTCTTAGAGAGCATCAGAATTGTAACCATGATGAAGGCTCTGTATTTCTGTCAGAACAAAGAACTCTGTAGGCAGGAGATTATGGGTTGGATTTCATTTTATTAAAGCAGTAGTTAATCTTCTGAAAAGCTGTTCTCAGTGTTATTTTTCACAAATTCTTTTATTCTGATTTCCTGTCACACTCCCTTCTCTCACTTTATATGTGCCACCTTGTCCGCAAGTGTCTAAACTCTTAAACCTTTACACCTTTTCTCCACCTAAAGCTATCATGATCCATAAGACTAGCCTTACATCCAGTGCATCATGCCTCTTTCTGCTGGTGAGGAAGAAAACTATCTACTGTCCTAATTTCATGAAAGCGTTATGCCTTCTCAGTGTAACTTATCTCTGAGTGGTGCCTCCTCATTTCTTCAACCCGAGGAATGTAGTATCTGCTGCTGCTGTTTCAGGAACACATATTGAAAGGAAGAGAACACCAAGGTGCCTCTTAAATCACACTGGCCTTCCTAATTGTGAATGGCATTTCTAAATGTTCAAAGAGTTTCTGGGCACTGTGAAGGGAGATATGGCTTACTTTCCAGTAAATACATCTTGCTTTCAGAAAAATCCCGATGATTCAGATGATTTTAATACTATTGAACTGCTTTCTATGTCTAACTCTCTTCCTATGTCTAAAATGAAAAAGGTATCCGTTCTGAAGCATACTAAAAAGGAAAAATGCGAATTGGCGGCCCAGTGAGGTGAGTGATCGAGCTTATTCAATATCATGATTCAATACAGATAAGTTCCTGAGAACCTCTTTGATCTCAACGCAGTACTTTGCCTGAAGTTCTTGGCCATCAGGGTGCCATGATACCTTTGAGTGAGGAGTAAACAGGAAAAAGGGAGGAATTGGCTTTGAGTGTTATGTCAAAGAATAATAAGGAAACTTTTTATCAGTAGAGCAGGGAATAAATTCAGATATTGATGTAGAAAAAGGCAGCTTGCCAAGAATCATTTCTGAGACTAAGTGAAGTGTTCTCACTTTCTACTTCCATCAAATCTTTCTTTTCACTACTGATTATCCTGTCCCTCCATATAGACTGCTAGCAAAATATGAAAAATAATAGTTCACATCAATTTAAGGCTCATCTTCAATAATTTTCTCATGTATACACATAAAAAATGCTTCATTAAATGAGCTGAAATTAAAATTTTAGCCTGAAGCAAAAATTATCTATATAATGCCATGAAAGTTCATTGAATAATAATGTGTTAAGATACTACTAGCAAGGCAGTAGATTATAAAGTGCATAGCTTAATTTATTTAGTAATTTAGGGATGCAAGGCATAAAAAGTAAATTGATATGCAAAAATGAAACAAAATTATATAAATATCTGATTAAACTAGGAAATTATTGTAGACAAGTCTTTATTTTAGAAAAGCAAATTCAAGAGAAATAATTGTGGAAAAAGTTCAAGTAAATCAAATCAATAATTATACATCTAGTAATTAATAATTGCACTTGGTTCTTTTAAGATAAATAAGTGCCCTTCGTTTTTCCATAACTTGGAAAAGAAATGAATCTATTTTTTTAAAACAAAATAAGATAGTTTTTGAAAACCCCTGCTTATTCAAGACACACATGCAGTCTATGGCACTAGCAATTCACTTCAAAAGTGTCTAGGGAAACGTATTAGAAATGTGTTACAAACATTTGACCAAAAGAAAATTTGCTTCCAAATGTACCTATAATTTGAAAGCATTGTTGGAAAGAAAGAATATCTATGCATATATGTATGTGTGAGAATAGATACCTGAACTGAACTTTTATATGAATATAGATGATACACTTTTAAAATCTTGCTAAAAGGATTTCCCGAGAACTTCTTTGGTCTCCACTGAGTACTTTGTTCATCCATGCATAGGTTGCTTCCAAACAAACCACGTTTAGACATGTCTCTGAAATCAGCCGATGGTTTGCAGACGAGCTGTCTCAGTCATACATTTGGTGGGACAGTGATTCGGAGTCGAGCTGGGAGTCACGTGGTTGGCCATTTGAAGCTGTCTGCACCTCTGCGAGAGAAGAACTGGGGTTTCTGTTCCTGTAAGCGATAACAATCTTGGAAACCCACCACTGGTCAGTATGAGTCAGCGTTGACTCTATGGCAGTGAGTTAGTGTCCTCAAGGTGCTTTCCAAAAAGAAAGAAGACTTTTTGTGACAGGGGAAAAAAATGATGTTGAGGTAAAGGCTAACTAACCAAGCTTTCGCAAAACTCAAGTGGACAGCTTCCCAAATCATGAAATCTTTGCAAAGAGTGCACAGAAATCCTGCCCCACATGAAACTGGAAATGAATCGAGCACTTTCTGAGAGGTCCGTGAAGACATCCCATGGAAGCCAGAACAGGGAAGACGATCAGCCTCAACAAATGAGGAAATCGTGGCTGAAGCTATGAAACTTGTGGAAGAGGCTGCACGTTGTGTAGTAGTTATGGAAGTTGGGTTCTCACATGGTTCAGCATTTTCCATGTTGAGCAATCATCTTGGCTGTAACAAGCTTTTGCCTTCACTACTATTGAAAGCACTGTGTGAAAATCAGATAATTAAAAAAGCTGATCTTTCCCTCAGTAGTTTAGGCAAGATCGAAGCTGCTTAAGAGGAGCTTGGGGATTTTTTTGATCATTTTATTGAAGGCTCTTACAACTCAAGGCATAGATCCGTGGGGAGATTCAGCTGGTTTGCCCTGAACCAGTAGACCTGATAACTAATTTTTTTTAATTGAGTTCAGCATATCAGTTGTTTAAATGTTGCGTTTAATCAGAACTTTCTATAACCTAGCAACCATCTAATGTGGAAATCACTAATTTGCTTTCCTTGCTCTTTTAAAAATCATTTTATTGAGAGCTCATACAACCCTTATCACATCCATCCATACATTCAATGTATTCCAAGCACATTTGTACATTTGTTGCCATCCTCATTCTCATAACACATGCTTTCTACTTAAAAAAAAAACCCTTCACCTTTGTAAAAGTGTGTTCTAAGCACCCGTTAATGTTCATTTCTCCCATCAGTATAAAAATTAGATGCAACTCTCCTTGGCATATTTATCTTTTCATTTTGTAAAATTCTTTATACTTAATATTTAATCAAATACTACATCTTAATCTCTTGCATTTGTACTCCAGTAAAACAAAGAAGCAAACAAAAACCCTTACTAAGAGAAAAAGTGCCAAACAACCAAAGGGTAACAAGCTATTTCTTTAACTGGTTGAACATTAACCAGCTAGTTTGGATAAAGTGAGTGTATATTCCTTCTGTCTACTTCTACTTCCACCTGTTCTCCTTTGAGTCATGCCCCAGCAGCAGACAAAAGTGCCTTGAAACTTGAGGAGGTCCTCTTCTGGCACTGTGTCAGACAACACTGCCCTGTTTTCCCCTTGCAGTGGCTACTCCTTCAGAAATGTACAAGCCATTGCTTCTTTCTAGCTTGTTCCTAGGCTGGGAGCTCCACAGAAATCTGGTCACCATCACTGACACTGCTGGGTTTCGAAACACTGGTGACTTAACCTCCAGCATCACAGACACAGGCAAGTCACACAGTAGGACACACAGATAGAAGCATTCAAGAAATAGAAATACTGTCTTTGGAAGCACAGAGGCTTAAATGGACGCTGTGTGGAAACCACTAATTTGCATTCCTTGCTTTTTTAAAAATATCATTTTATTGGGGACTCACACAACCCTTATCACATTTTGATACTTTTGTTTCATGAAAATTTTTAGGGTTTTGCAGCAATTTCACTTACTCTCATGTATGGGTATTCAGAACACACTGAAACATTTTATAAATATAAACCTTGCTTACTTCATAATTGCATGTATATTTTAAGCAATCACAATGGAGCTAAGTAGAAGATGGGTACACATTTTAAAGATACTATATAGATAACTATCAAACACATGAGACTTTTATCAGCACACCATGGAAAATATATACAAAATACTACAGTAACAGAAAGGGAAGTAGCTATGTATGCCTAACAGAGTTGGTGGAAACTGTGGAAATGTGATGCTCAAGTTAAACATTAAAACTGAATTAAAAATCATTCCATACAAAGGAAAAGCATACTCAAAATACTAAAAATCATCATCCTGATTAACAGAGAAAAGATGGAGGTCATTAAGGGTTTCATTTTACTTGGTGCCATCAACAAAGTTCAAGGAAGTAACAGTCAAGAAACCAAATGATGTAGTGCATTGGGCAGATCTGCTGCGCAAGACCCCTTTAAAGTGCTAAAGAGCCAAGATGCCATTTTTGAGGGCTAAGATGCACCTGACCCAACCTGTGGTATTTTCAGTTGCCTTTTACTCATGTGAAAACTGGACAATGGATAAGGAAGGTGGTGTATTTGAATGGTGGTATTGGTGAAGGATACTGAATATACAAAAACCTATTCCACAGAGAGGTGCATCAGAGGAAAGGCCTGGTGATCAACGAAAGATTCAAACCCACCTCCAGTGGATGCCAGCTCATAGCAGCTCCATATTGGTTTTCCAGGACTGTGAATACTTAAGGGAGGAGAGAGTCTTATCTTTCCCTAGCAGAGTGGTTGGTGAGCTTTGACCTTGGAGTTTGAGGTTGTCCCCACTCCTAACTTACAGTGCTGCAAGGGCTCCTTTCCTGAAAGATCACAGTCGTGGAGGAAAAAAGGCTATAGGACCCAGCTCTACCCTGCAACGCTGTTTGTTTGGGGCACTTGTATTGTTTTGATATTAGATGAATATGAAAAAATAAACGAGAGACCACTGTAGGAAGAAACGCAATCACCCCTATGAGATCAGCTGGTGGAAACAACCAAATGCATGAGGGGTTCCTTTCAACACCCAACTTTCAACTAGCAAAGCTAGGAAATGTGATAGCAGTTTAATATTCACAAGACCTGGAAGGAGCCCGCAGGAAGACCATACACAGAGGTTATATAGATGCCCATTGAAGGCAGAATCCAAAAGAGTAAACAGAGCTGTGACCAGACTTTATGGGGCCCAGAGTAGCATACTTAAAGGGTTTAGGAACTATTGGTTCATTTGAAACAGTCAGTGGGAAACAGTGAAAGTAAGAGGAAAGTAAAGTATATCGTAACTGATTTCACTATTACGACCATGAGCTTTCATAATCTCAAATATAGGAGTTATTCCACGGTGATAAAGGATGACACTAGTTTGTTTGTTTTCTTTAAAGAGTAATTACTATTGAACCACTGCTTCAAAGTCATGTGGGAATGCTTTGCAAAATAAGACATTTCTAGATTCCAATGTAGTTTGAAAATCATTGCATGTTCTTTAAAATACATGTGAGATTCACTTTGTGCCTGTATGTGTATGTGTATGTGTGTGCTATAAAGTAATGCACTTGTCCATGCATATGCATGGAGAAAAAAATAACATATTTCTACTTATGGCTTTAGTTCAGCCTTTAAGATACCTTCAGGAAGACCTGGATTATTGAATGGAGCAAGAATCTACTCACTGAAGATTACTGTTGTGTTTCCAGGGATCTCTTATTCTCCTAGTATGCCAAAGACTGCTGCTGGATTTATAAAAATTAAATTGGTGAATGTGACTCCTTAATGTTGTATATAAGTCTTTGAAGAGAATTAAATAAAAATAATATTGCCGGTTGGATTTACCTAACAGATTGATATTGATTTTATGAATTTCTGAATGTACATAACTAAGGTTTCATCAAGTTAAGGTAATGTCTTTTTATTTGCATAAAATGTGCATATTTTGAAATCATTTTTTGCTGTTAGGTTGAATGGGTTTTATCTTTGTTTTTTAAGAGGAAAGGAATGAGATTGTGGAAGGTTCTATTGATAATACATGATGAACTCTATAAGATTTGTAGCTTCGTTTTTTGGTGGTTGTTTTTCTGACTACAATAAAATGCACAGCAATACCTGGTCAAGATGCAAAAGCACAATGGTCTGATCCCTCATTTCTCAAGACAGCATAACTGAAGTGGAATTGAATACATCAATGATATCTTTTATACATAAATTCAACAGCTACATTGAAGGCTCATATTTTTATCAAAAATTTAGCCAGTTTTCCACTTACCTGAAGCGGGAACAGCGCCTAAAATGATTTAAAGTAATTTAATGCCAAGCTTCTATTAGAGTCAAATAATTAATAAAATATTCTGTCTTCCATGCAATTTTATTTTTAATTCTTTCTCAGTATCCAAGTATTGCCTATACTATTCTTTGATATTCCAACTACCTCGTGGAATTATGTCACAACATCCCTTCCCACTTATTTTGCACCTCATCAATTTCACATACGTGCCTGGCAAAAATTATATCATCTATTTGCCCGCTTATTGAGTAAAATTTGTTTAACACTTGTATTTTGCCAGTTATTGCATTAGCCAATTAAGTATAACTAGGTAAGAAATAATTCCCTACCTTAAAGACATCACAATATCCCCAAAGGAGCAGAACTCTACATTAGAAGTTTTGAATAACGCATACATTATTATTAAAAAATTCAAAATATAGTCCAGGGAACTGTGAATGAGGGAAGTATATTTGTTCCAATGGGGCAAGGAAGCTGATGGGTGCCAGAAAAAAAACATTCTTCTAGGAAAATTTTGAGAGGAGCCCTGGTGGTGCAGTGGTTATAAGTTGAACTGTGATTGGCATGGTCTGCAGTTTGAAGCCATTTTTCCTTTTTCAGGAAAAAGATGGGACTGTCTACCCCCATAAACAGTTCGGTCTCGTAAGCCCAAGGGGGAGCTGTGAGTCAGCCTTAACTAGATGACAGTGAGTAAGTAGCAAGTAAACAGGATGCTAACCTGTCTACCTTTCAGTAGGTCAGATGTTGCACTGAGTTATGCATTGGGCTGCTAACTGCAGCTTCAGCAGTTCGAACTTACCCATCTTGGGTTGGGGAAATAAGGCCTTCTGCTCAAGGTTGGAGCGACAGCCTTGGAAACTCAATGGGACAGCTCTATGAGTCAAAATTGTCTTGATGGTAGTGAAGTTGGTTTCTTGCCTTACCGACAGAATCACCCCTTCAATTGACTTACTGGAGCTGAGAATTTGAGGCAATAAGGAGAGATGCAATCACATAAGGAATTCAATGCGTAGGACAGAATGGAGGATCAACACGAATATGATGTTGTTGGGTATAATGGAATGATGGATGTCTCCCTGTGTGGTTGAACTTTATTCTGCAGGAAATCTGGATATGTCAAAGAATGCAATAATTAACCTGAATTTTATATAGTTCTCTCTGATGAGCATACGGAAGATATATTTCAGAGAAAACAACTATACTTTGAAGACAGGAGATTTTCACAGTTATCATGTACAGTGATGAAAAGATCAGATTTGCATTTTCTTTTTATCCTTTTATTGGGGGCTTGTACAATACTTATCACAATCCATACATCCATCCATGTGTCAAGCACATTTGTACACTTGTTGCCATCATCATTCTCAAAACATTTGCTTTCTACTTAAGCCCTAGGTTTCAGCTCCTCATTTTTGCACTCCCTCCTCACTCCCCCCTCCTTCATGAAACCTTGATAATATATAAATTATTATTATGTGGTCATATCTTACACTGTCCGACGTCTCCTTTGACCCAGTTTTCTACTGTCCATCCCCCAAGTTACATATGGATCCTTGTAATTGGTTCCCCCTTTCTACTCAACTTTCCCTTCACCCTCCTCGTATCACCAGTCTCAGTACTGGTCCTGAAGGGATCATCTGTCCTGGATTCCCTGTATTTCTATTCCTATCTGTACCACTGTATATCCTCTGGTCTAACCAGTTTTGTAAGGTAATTTGGGATCATGATAGTGGTGATGAGGAAGCATTTAAGAAATAGAGAAAAATTGTATGTTTCATTGTTGCTACACTACACCCTGACTGGATCATCTGCTCCCTGAGACCCATCAGTAAGGCAATGTCCATTTGCCTACAGATGGGCTTTGGGTTCCTAATCCATATTCCCTCTCATTCACAATAATATTTTTTTTGTTCGTTGATGCCTGCTACCTGATCCCTTTGACACCTTGTGATCACACAGACTGGTGTGCTTCTTCCACGTGAGCTTTGTTGATTCTGAACTAGATGGCCACTTCAAGCCTTTAAGACTCCAGATGCTTTATCTTTTAATAGCCAGGCATAATCAGCTTTCTTTACCACATTTGTTTATGCACCCATCTATCTTCAGTGATCATGTTGAGAAGATGAGCATCATGGAATGTTAGTTCTTCCCTGAATGCTTGGTAGAATTCTCCTGTGAAGCCATCTAGTCTAGGGGGTTTTTGTTGGTGATCCCTTGATAACCTTGTCTATTTCTTCTTTTGAAATGGGTCTGTTGAGATTCTTGATGTCCATCGGGGATAGTCTAGGGAGGGACTGTTTTTCCAAGAATTTGTCCATGTCTTCCAAGTTGTTGAATTTATTGGAGTACAAACCTTCATAGTCCTGTGTAATTATTCTTTTGATTTCATCAGGGTCAGTTGTAAATGTCCCCTCTTTCATTCCCTCATACTTGCTATTAATCTGTTCCCTCCTTTCTTTTGTTAAGCCTGCCAGATGTTTGTCAGCTTTATTAATACTTTCAAAGAACTAACTTTTAGCAGCATTGATTTTTCAATTGTTTTCTTATTTTCCCTCTCCTCAGTCTCAGCCCTGAATTTTATTATTTCTTTTCATTTGTTTATTAGTAGAATTGTCCTGCTGACTCTGCTCTAGTTGTTGTAAATTGCCATCATATCGGTTATGAGGCACTCTTCCTTTTTCAGGTGTGCATGTATTGCTATGAAACCTCCTGTGATAATTGGTTTACTGTGTCTCATAAGTTTTGGTATGTCATGTTTTCATTCTCATTGGTTTCTAGAAATTTCCTAATTTCATCTCTGATCTGGGCCAGTATGCATACCTTTTGCAATAGAATTATTCTTCCTCAAATTATTTGTTATTTGTTTTCTTCATATTCCTTTTGTTGTTTTCCAGCCATATGACACAGTGGTCTGAAAGAGAGATCTGTATGATATCAATGTGCTTAAATTTATGCAGATTTGCCTTATGCCCCAGCATGAGGTCTATCTTCAAATATGTGTCATGTGAGTTTGAAAAGAATGTCATGTTTTGTGTGTTTGGTTGAAAAGCTCTGTTAAATATTCTTCAGAACAAATTTTCTAGTGATAGTGCTTAGCTCTCTAGCCTCCTGGTTGAGTTTCTTTCCCTGTGGTCTATCTTTCTCAGGAGTGGTGTATTGAAGTCAACTACTATAATTGTTGAGGCTGTGATTTCATTTTTCATCTTTTGGAGTCTTTGGTTGATGTATTCGGTGGAGCTCTCATTCAGAAAATATATGTTTAAAATGTCTAGTGGTTCTTTGTCTATCCTTCCCATGAAATTTATATTGTGTCCTTCCTTAGCTCTTTTTATGATTTGCCCTTTGAGGTCAATTTTATGCGAGATTAGGATTGCTATCTCTGCTTTTCTTGAACTGCAGGTTGCCTAGGATACCTTTTTCCAGCTTTTGATTCTCAGCCTATTTTTGTCTTTAGTCTTGAAATGTGCCTCCTGTAAGTTGCAGATTGATGGATTGTGGTTTCTAAGCAAATCTGTTAGCCTTAGTCTTTTAATACCTGGGTTAAGTATATTGATATTCAGGGTTATTATTCCCATCTGTGGACTCTGATGTCATCTTATACCTTTTGTGTTGGGTGTTTTCCTACCTACCTTTCTTATCAATGTGTTGTGAGTGTGTGTGTGTGTGTGTGTGCATAATTCTTGACTTGTTTCCACCCTGAAGTGAAAGCTATCTTGACGGACTCTTCTCTTTGCTGCCCTCTGGGTGAGGTTGTTCTGTATGGTGATCTCTTATTGATGTTTGATGAATGCTGTTCTTCTGCCCATATTGGATCGACAAGATTTTTTTGTATGCTGGGTTTCTTCTTTTTAATCATTTTATTGAGAGAGGGGGTTATACAACTCTTATATAATCCAACCATATATCCATTGTATGCAAAGCTCATTTGTACATTTGTTGTCATCGACATTTTGTTTTTACTTAAACCCTTGGAATTAGCTCCTCACATTTCCCCTCCCTTCCTGCTCTCCCACCATGAATCCTTGGTAACTTATAAATTATAATTATTTTCTATCACACACTGTCCGGTGTCTCCCTTCACCCACTACCCTATTGACCATACCCCCAGGGAGGAGACCATATATAGGTCCTTGTAATTGGTTTCCCCTTTCTACTCCACCTTCCCTCATCCTCCCAGTATTACCACTCTCACCAGTGGTCCTGAAGGGATCTTCTGTCTTATAATCCCCATGATTCTGGTTCCTATCTATACCAGTGCAGACCTCTGGTATAGCCAAATCTGTGAAGTATATTTGGCATCACGATAGTGGGGGTGGGGGGAGGAGAGAGGAAGCATTTAAGAACTAGGGAAAAGTTGTATATTTCATAGTTGCTAGACTGTACCCTGGCTGACTCTTCTTCTCCCTGCAACCCTTCTGTAAGAGGATGTCACCTCAGATGGAATTTGGATCCCCAATCTGTACTCCTCCTCATTTATAATTATATAATTTTTTTGTTCTTTGATACCTGATACCTGATCCTTTTGATACCTCTAGGTCACACAGGCTGGTGGATTTCTTCCATGTGGGCTTTATTGCTTCTCAGCTAGATGGCTGCTTGTTTACCTTCAAGACTTTAAGACCCCAGAAGCTATATATTTTGATAGCCGGGCACCATCATCTTTCTCCACCATATTTGCTTATGCACACATGTGTCGTCAGCGGGGTGGTACACAATGATGCTTTTTAGGGCTGGGTTTCTTCTGACGTATTCTTTTAGGTTTTACCTTGTCTGGGAAGACTCTAACTTCTCCATCTATCTTGATAGATAATTGACTAGGTAGAGTATTCTTGGGTTTGTGCTATTTTCCTTCAATTTTTAGAATATGTTACTCTACTCTCTCCTCTTCTTCATAGTGACTGAAGATAGGTCTGAACATATTCTTATTTGGAAACCTTTAAATGTGATTGTTTGTTTTTCCCTACCTGCTCTCAAGATTTTCTCCTTTTCCTCAAAGTCAGATCGGATATTATATGCTTTGGTGACTTCTTCTTGGGATTAAGTGCTTAGCTGGTGTTCTTTCAACTTCCTGAATGGTTTGCCTGATTTTCATTCATTAAACTGGGGAAGTTTTCCTCTAAGAATCATCTCACTATTGTTGCAGATAACTTCTTTGTTATGTCTTTATCCAGTAATCCAATTATTCTGATGTTGTTCCTGTTCACACCATCAGACATATCTCTTAGATTTTCTTCAGCTTCTCTGATGATCTTATTAAATTTTTGTTTGCATTTGTTAAAGTCTGCTTGGCTGTCCTCTTGGTCACTAGTGTGTCTTTCTGTTACCTCCAGTCTATTCACATAGTCCTGAGTTCTGCTACTAGTTTTTGTTATCTCACCCCTAAGTTTTAGTGTATTTCCTTTTGGTGTATGGAGTTTCTCTCCTCTATCATTTTATCCTTTTTCTGTATTGTTTCCCTCATATCCTGTATGACTTCAAGCAGCATTCTGAAAATTTCTTTCTGTGGCAGATGAATGTCTGGTTCTTCTGAGCATGTCGTTAGGTTAAGGACATAATCTGCCATTGTCTTATGCTCCTCGTGTTTTTTTCATTGAGGCCATTAGGGTCAATTGCTGTTTGCTTTGCATTGTTTAGAAGAGCCAGGTGCCATTGTTCAGGGAGTCGAAGATCACTAGCTCTCTCTGGGAGACTCGTAGGAATCTTTCTTTGAACTTCCTGCATCTGATTTCACTATGGAATTGGCCTATCACTTTATCCTCTCGTGGCTTCACTTTTTCCCTAGTCAACCAGTATGCTGTTATTTGGAGGGCAAGTTGTATGGTCCTCTCTAGGAAAATTGTTTGAGTAGCTGTGGACCCATGAGGTTTTTGCTGCACTTGGTGATCTCACAAGAAGCTGTGATGGTGTGGCCCATGGCAGCTTAGGGAGGTGCAGAGAGCATCTGAGGGTGCCTGCTGCAAGAGGAATGCCACAGAAGGCTGGTGGGTTGCTACTTTTGTTTAGAGCACCACAAATGGTGAGCGGAATTGCCCTGGTCAGGTAGATCACTGCAGAGATTGGGCAGAGGATCCACAACAGCCTGGATCATTGACCAGTGTTGACTAACCTGCCTCCAACTATGTGAGGCAGTAAGGCAGGCGGGATGAAGTTCCCTCAGTCATGTGGAACCACAGAGGACAGATAGGAGTTCCTTCAATCAGCAGGAATTTCCCAAGAAGAAGTTGGGCGGAAATGCCTTGGTGAAGGGTGGGCTGTCATTCCCCAGTCTCAGGTGTGGGAAACAGAACAATTTCTCCCAATTTGTCTCCCCCAAATATTTGCCAAACTTAAGCCATGTGTTGCATGTGACAAATGACTATACATTTGGAGGTAACCAGTTATTCAAGGGTTATTCTCCCTAAGGCTGATCAGTCATCTAGATCTATCAGACAGAATAGTCTATCCCACCTTCAGTAGGGCTAACTGACTTCTGATAAGGATAGTAGTAGACTACTTCCTTGTAGGAGCCCAGGGAGGTCAAGTCATCCAAGTTGACCAAGGTCAGGGTAATCCCTTCTTGTCACATGTATACCCCTAGTCCCTCCCCTTGTCATTTGTCCCTCCCTTTCCTATCATTGCTCATTCCCTTCCCATCATTGCACATCCCCTTCCTGTGATGTGTATGCCTATTGAATACCCCCTTCCTGTGATATGTGGTTATCTGTAGTCACACCGCTGAAGTAGATATAAGCCTTGTTTAGCCACAAACTTGAGCTCTCTGGGCTCCTCTAGCTCTCTCCAGAGCCCCCAGCTTTCTGCTTGTGCTGTGCATGGACCTGATTGTTGGTATAGTGACTGTTCAGAAGGTAAGCATGCTACCATGAAATGTGTTGACTCCATTCTTTCAATCTCTCTTCTATCTCACAACTTCTATGACTTTACTATAATCTTTACTTATTGTCACTGTACAATTGCACCTACCAGACCCATGATGATGTGTTAGGGGCTGGTTCCTCTGACATAATGGCACCTGGTAGAAAAAGAACACTTTTGTGTTATAGCCCATCTAATAGTTGTGCAACCTCATCAGACTGAGAGGGTGAATTAAGGGAATATTTTTTTGAGCTTATCCTTTAAGTGTGTTTTTTAGTCCGAGTGAGATATGGGTCAGACAAAGAGCAAGAATTAAAAAGTACAGTATCATGCTTTGCCACCTCCTGAAGGAAAAGAATAGTGGTAACAACTAAGAAAATGCAAATGGTAAAGGAATTTAATCCTTCTTTTCTGGAATCAGGAACCTTTGATATGGAGATCTGCGATAAGGTAGTCATTAACTTAAGAAAGGCCCACAGGGAGGGACAAAACATACCCATGGAAACCTGGTCTTTACGGGTTTAAGTAAAGATGATTTTAGAACCCTTGCAGGAGGAAAAGAGAGAGGATTCCCAGTCTAGTGAGAAGTCTTGTGTGAGCCATCCAAATCTAGAAAAGCAAGCTAAAATCTCTGTGAGTGAACATGATTTAAGTGATGATGTTTAGGAAAACTAAAGAAGCAGGTATTGATGTGCTATCTAAGGCCTCTGGTGCAACACAAAATCTCACCACCAACTCCTAGATGCCTGCTGGGGAGTTCAGCCTCCAAAAGTGTAAACGTGATAAATCACTACAAGAGGCGAATTCCAAGATCCAAAAAGAGGCTATTCAACAATCCCAGGAAGCTACCTTGCTTTCACAGTCAGAGAAAGCAAAGAATAGTGAAATCCTCTGAGGTACCTGAACTAAAATCTGGTGAGAGGGAAGCAGAATAAGTATCAGGCAGAAGAGAAAATTTTGGAGAGAGCTAAGAAAATTAAGCATGAATAAGAAGGGGAAATATTAAAAGCACTTCTCCCTTGCTGAAATTTAGTGTAAGAGAGAAGAGATTATAAAGCAAATAAGAAAGTAAGTTCTGGAGGTAGAGAGAATGAATCCAAAAAATGCAAACCAAGGGAGTTTTAACATAGAAGATAACGTTCGGAAAGTGAAATTTCAAGGTATACTGGTCGAGAAAGCCAGCTCAGAAAATAAAAACAAAAAGGCAAAATATTGGATAGTACCTTTACTATCAAGGGTAAAAAGAAGAATTGCAGAAGGAGATTTAGAATTTGAATGTCTTGTCAGAGTTATTAACAAAGAGCCATATGGGAAACACCCACAAGGAATTCATAGTGCCTTTCCCTTTGAGTGCAAAAAGATCTCAAACAAGCAGTCAATGAAGATGACCCAGATGTCCTGTATGTAATTAGCATAAGATCTTTGGCAGAGTCTGGGCGCTGGACCCCTGCTGACTGGGGAGTCATGGCAAAAGCATGCCTTTACATTAAAGAATTCTTGCAATATTGTATGTGGTGGAACTCTACAGCCCATTCACAAGCTCAAAGGAATTCTGAGGCTGGGATAGATGTAGAGATTCATAAATTGCTACGAGGTGAAAATTATATCACAAATGAGTTGCAATAACAGTTTTCTGAACAGACAATAGCACAGATAAGAGAAGTTTGCCTAAGGGTCGGGAAAAGACAATTGCATCAGAAGAGAGAAGGCTGAGTTGCATAGATATGAAGCACCCTAATGATGAATCCTATGTTGATTTTTTGTCTCATTTAGAAAATTCTGTTTCTCAATGTATAAAAATATTCAGGCAATAAAACAGACGGTGCAAAAATTTGCCCAGCAGCTTTGCATTCTTACAGGGAACAGGGAATAGGGCTAGAGTACATTAGGATATACAGGAACACAGAGAAAATGAATACAAAGCCAACCTCATGGCAGCTGCCTTGGCAAAGTACACCAGACCTAAAGGAAAATGCTTTAGTTGTGGGAAGACAGGTTATCTTCAAAGGGAGTGCAAAGTATACAGGCCATTCAAGCTAGCCACAAAGAGTGAGTAGAGGCCCACTCCAGAGCATGGACCAGGGCCACCAAGTTTGAGTTTGAAAGACACTGGACTTTGCTCCCTCTGTAGGGAGAGATCTCGGGTGAGTCAATGTCACTTAAGTTTCAACAGAAAAAGATTGCAATTAGCAAATGCCTCCCAGCAGGAAGACAGAAGAAGAAGCTGACCTCCTAAAGGTCAACAAAAAGGTTAACCTAGAGGTTAACCTAGAGGTTAACCTAGAGGTTAACTATTTACAGGTTTTTCATTTTTTGTTATCAGTTTATTTGTTGTGGTCATCATTTTGTTTTCTTTTGTCACTTTGTTTTGCTATGTCTTGTTTTTGTGTGTATATTATTATTTTTATAGGTGTATCTAGATAAGATAGGCTGGATGAAGAGTCTGGAGGAGAAAACATTGGAACCAATGGTTCTGTGGACATGGGAGAGGAGGAGGTGGGGGAAAGGAGCCGGTGTTGACCAACCCAGGGAGAAGGGAAAAGCAAGTGATCCAAAAACAATGGTGAGGATGGTGTAAGAGGCCTGGTATGCCTTAATCAGGGGCAATGTAACCAAGAGAAATCACTGAAACCCAAATAAAGGTTGAGTATGATAGTGGGACAAAAAGAAAGTCAAAGGAAATAGAGGAAAGAACTAGGAGGCTAAGGGTATATGTGGAGATCTAAATACAGGCATGTACATAGATGATATATGATATAAATATATTTATATATTGTGTGGAACTATATCTATGTGCATATATTTCTATGTTCCCTATTAAGGTAGTAGACAGACATTGGGCCTTCACTCAAGTGCTTTCTCAAGGCAAAAACACTTTGTTCTATTAAATTGGCATTCCATGATGCTCATCTTCCCAACACTATCACTGGAAAACAATATGTGTATAAAAAATGTGGTGAAGACACTGATGGTGACCAGCTATCAAAAGATCTAGTGTCTGGGGTCTTAAACAAGTGGCCATCTAGCTCAGAAGCAACAAAGCCCACATGGAAGATGCACACCAACCTGTGTGACTATGAGGTGTCAAAGGGATCAGGTATCAGGCATCAGCAAACAAAAAAAATCATACCATTGTGAATAAGGGGGAATGCAGATTGGGGACCCACTTATTGTCAATTGGACATCCCCTAACAGAAGGATGGTGGGGAGGTGACAAGGTGGTCAGAGTGCAGTGTAGCAGTGATGAAACAATTTCCTCTAGTTCTTAAATGCTTCCTTCCCCACTTTCCACACTATCATTATTCCAATTTTACTCTTTACAAGTCTGGCTAGACCAGAGGATGTCCACTGGTACAGATAGGAACTAGAAACACAGGAAATCCAGGACAGATGATTCCTTCAGAAGCAGTGGGGAGAGTGGCAATACTAGGAAGGTGGAGGAAAGGTTGGGTCAAAAAGGGGAACCAATTACAAGGGGCTACATATGACCCCTTCCCAGGGGGTCCCAGGACAACAGATGAGTGGGTGAAGGGAGATATCAGCTAGAGTAAGTTTTGACAAAATAATTTATAAATTATCAAGGGTAGACGAGGGAGAGGGGAGCAGTGAGGGAGCAGTGAGGGGAGTGTTGAGGGAGAGGGCCAAATGAGCTGATACCAAGGGCTAAGTAGAAAGCAAATGTTTTGAGAATGATGAGGGCAGCAAATGTACAAATGTGCTTGACATACAATGAGTGAATGTATGGATTGTGATAAGAGTTGTATGATCCCCAATACAATGATTAAAAAATACATGACAAAGGAAAAGCAATTGGGGAGGGGGGTAGGTTATATATTGTGCTGCTAAACCCAAAGTCAGTAATTTGAACCAATAAACTGCTTTGCAGGAGAAAGATGAGGTGGTCTGTTCCCCCCAGAAGATTTCAAAATAGACCAATCTGAACAGAGCATTTAAGTTGTTCAGATGATGTTGCTGTGTAATCATCTTGATTGCGGAGATGGGCTCTGCAATGGACTGTTCTGGTAATAACCAGGAACATCTTTTCCCCTTTGGCATTGAAATCACTTATTGCTGAGGAAAAAGAGAATGGCACATGTCACTCAAGTATTTCAAATGGAAAAAGGAAGTGCGTCAGAAATTTTGATTCACTAAAAGAAATTAGATGAAAGAGGCTAGCAATTCCACAAATTTCCTCACAACATAGCAATTTTCAGAAGTCTCAAAGCATTTATTATAAATTTCAATTCAGTAAAACACAAGCATGGGAGTCTCTGAGGCCCTTTCCTGAGACATGATCTCACTGGGACTCCTACGAGGCTCAACCACTTTCAAACTGTTGCTACTGGAGGAATTTCTGGACTTTTCTCTCCTACCACTTCTACAAAAAATGATTGGTCTTCTCTTGTCCCAGATTCGTCCCTTCTCAGAGATCCTGATGTTGCTGGAGAGATTCCTGGGCTTTTTTCTCCTACCACTTCCACGGAAAGTGACTGGTCTGCTCTCATCCCAGATTCCTTCCTTCTCAGAGATCCTGATGTTACTGGAGAGATTCCTGGGCTTTTCTCTATTACTTCTATGGAAACTGACTGGTCTGCTCTCGTCCCAGACTCCTCCCTTCTCAGAGATCCTGATGTTACTGGAGAGATTCCTGGGCTTTTCTCACCTACCACTACCACGGAAAGTAACTGATGTTCTCTTGTCCCAGATTTCTGCCTTCTCAGAGATTCTGTTGTTACTGGAGAGATTTTCTGGCTTTTCTCTCCTTCCACTTCCATGAAAAGTGACAGGGCTTCTCTTGTCCCAGAATCTTCCCTTCTCCGAGATTCTCCCTCAGGGAGCTGCCGACAGCAGTCTGAAACACAACAGTTCTTGGTTACAATTTAACACAGTGATGTGACAGAATCCTGTTCAGATTCCAAACACAATGACCAAGGACCCAGATTGCAAATGTTCCAGAGTATCAGCAACTATCTCAGGACATCCAGATCAGCATAGAACCATGAGGCACACAGGCTCAATCTTTACCAAGCAGTAACTGCATGCAGAATGATTTATCTGCCTGCATAAGCAGCAAGGATTTGAGAATTTTACCTCACAAAATACAAACAATTCACAAGGAATAGAGGTAAGAAAACACTGCTCCAGTACCTTCCTTTCTGATTAACACTACCTGTGGCCCTTTCCTAGTTTCTAAAATTTCCACATGGATATTCTCAGCTTTATTAACCTATCCCCAAATATGAATGATTACTGGAACTTCAAGAATAAAACATCACCCAAACCACCCCATTCTGACCTGATCCACATAGCTAGGAAAAAAATATTTTCTCATCTGAATATGAAAATGTTATGTTTTATGTGATTTCTTTTAACTCCAAATTTTTAAAATAATGTGTATGTGCCTTCAGAAAATCTGGACTCCTTCTCTGTTCACATCTGATGTCTGAACTACAGGAAATGATCTATTTATCAAAATGCCTTCATCTAAATTATGAAGTCATTGGGAGATATCAAAATTGAAAGTCCAAAATGCCAATATAGTAGGCACTGTCTCCACATTATTGATTACACCTAGGAGAAACTTGAAAAAAAAGTTTTTTGACCATGTGAGGGACATGCTAACCTGAGAATTATGGTCAAAGCAAGTGCACCAATGACTAAAGTGGAGGAGCCATAGCCCATGGAACCCAGGGTTTACCCAGCTACTGTGAGTTTAGGAAACTATTAAGAATGCCTTGGAAAGGGCAATTTGATGTCTGAGGGAGAATCTTAACTCTCATGAAGGAGAGCTCTACTCACTCAACCATTCCTTGGTCATTTAAAAGAGCTCCTGAGAAATATATTGCATCTCTTTACCCATCTGTAAGGTAGATAACCTTTTAGGAAACTTTTACAATAAGCTATGTAAGCCAGGAGACCCTTTCACAATCGTCATTCAGGCTAGTGTTCTGATTTGGAGGTATTCAAGCAAATGAAAGCTGTTCTGGAGTTGCAGAGAGTTAAGCACTGGCCTGCTCACCCCAAGGTGAGTAGTTTAAACCCACCAGTCATCACTCTGGAGAAGAGATGTGAGGTTGTCCAGATTTACAATCTCAGAAACTTTGTGACGCAATTCCAGACTGTTCTATAGGGTCACAGTGCATCAAAATGGACTTGATGGGTTTGGGTTTTTTGGTTAGGGCAAACAAGAGCCTCAAGACCAGAAATCATGTGGTCAAGGGAAGCGTGGGTTGGGGAAAGTGAAGACATGAGTGCAAATGACTAGGATGTACAGTGACTTCATGATAACTTTGGGGTGGGGAGAGAGGGTAGGAAATGATAGTTTAATGTCTTCACTATGATACTCATATCAGCAATGGCATTATGTAGACATTCTGCTTCTCTGAGGTCACCACGATAAATCTGATTATTGTTGGAAATGTCACAAATATTTTCTTTTCTTGAATTAAAACTTTCAAAGTTCTCAAACCCTAATGCTTATTTAGATGTAGGTTTCTTTTCGGTCTACTTTGCCCATTTAAAGCAACACAAGAGCCTCTTACCAACTAGGCGTTTTGATTTTTAGGCGAGAGATGTGTAGGACATTTCACATCCAGAGTCATGTGGTGGGCTCAGAGAAGCCTGGAACCTTGTGGTGATGATCGTGTCACTACAGAGTCATAGCGCAGGACAGAGGATAGCAGGACCGATCCCAGGGGGAGAGGCAAGTCACCTCACATATGTACCTGGTTAATAGGGGGTCACCATATACCTCAGAAAAATGGACTTTCAATCTTCTCTTTCATTTTTTTCTTCCATCTACAGAGATGACAGAGCCCTCCTATCCTTGTCTTTGTATCAAATATAACCACTGCCTGGGCAAGAATCAGAGGCGCCTCTCTCTTCACTGAGACAAAGAAGAGTCTCTCTACTCAACTAGAGAGTTACACGCTTGAGCTCCCCATAAAGTCACTGTACCGACTCGATGGCAGTGAGTTTGACTTGGTTTGGTTTGAAGCAGGCAACATGAAATGTGGATCCCTAGATCACCTGAAAGAGACGAATCTTGGAAAGGGAAACTTCACAACAATAAGCACCAAAAAAAAAAAACCAAAAAAACTATTTTCTAATTCGTTGGAGTTGATCAGGGCTCAGAATTAACACGTGACTTGAAAAGTGATCTCCCTAAAGAGTAAGCCTTGTGTCTGTTTATGTTTCAAATGGTTAATACATTCAGCTGTTATCGGAATGTTTAGAAAGGTCGTTAGAGTCCCCAAGAGGCATCCTAAAGGCACGGTGATCTCATTCTACAAGTCAGCCATTGACAAATGAAGTTCTGTTCTACTTAGGCACACACAGGGCTGAGGAAGCTGATCCATGGCAACTGGTGATGGAGTAAAGGCTCAGAGCTCTTTGTCCCAACTTAGAGAAAGAAATGGAGGACTGTTGACCATAAGGAGGATGTCACACTAAAGCCAAGTTGGGGCCAGAGGTCTCCAGGTACCAGTAGCTTAACCATGAGATTGACTAGAGCTGCTGGCCTATAGCCAAAACAACGCAGAGACAAAGGGCAAGTAAATAATACTTACTTGGCCTTCTCAGGTGGTCCATCTTTGTTTCATTGTCATCTTTGTCCTTATACGCAGCATTACAAAACAAATGCCTGCATCTAAAGAAGACTGAACATGTTCTGGGTCAGGGATCAACATCTGAAAACTAATATAGCCCCCAATTCTTCAGGTTTCCCCATTTTCTTTACCTGAATCGTGTTCTCAAACCAGTCAAGTTCTAAAATATTTCACTCTCTCTAGGTGCACCAGGATATGACTGCCTGGCTTAGTCTTCACAGTGTTTCTAACGTACACATGATTGTGATTTCTAGGCTTCTTAGCATAGGTTCGTGCACCTTATGTACCAGAGATGATGATCATGGGCTCAGGAACATTTCAAGTTCCTCACATTTTATCAACCCTTTCTCTTCCTTTCATATTTACACTCTCTAGGCTCCACCTAGGACCTGGACAACACACATACTTTTCACTCTGCTACTATCATAAAGATTGGTAGTTCCAACTCATCTATGGAAATGTGGTGGGGTAAGAGATTAGTGATGTTTGTGTTACACAGAAACCCCTCTGAAATAGTTCTATTCTGTACCACACAGAATTGACTTAATAATAGTAAATGCGACCAGATTCCACCAGGGGACTTACATTTTCTTATGTGTTCATCAATCTCACTGAAGAAGGGAAAACATGAGAAATATATTATGAAAAGAATTGTAATCACTACCAAAAAGTATATCCAAAAAGATATATTTATGTGCAAGCTGGCTCCTGTGCCTGGCTTACACATGATGATCGGATTAAGGATATGAGAGGTCTGTCCCAGCTCTCTCACTTCCTAAGTTATCAGAATGATGAAGTCACAGTTTCAGGAACAATGGGAAGGAGAAAGATCTGGGTGGTGATTGGCCAAGCTTCATTCTATACCCACCATCAAGAAAGTCAGGTAGTGTCACTTCTATAGAATGCTACAAAACATCAGGACATCTAAATCTTACTAGAAGGCGACCACACATATAAAAAATGTTTGTATCTCTGCAGTGGAATAACATCTATATAGAATGGAAATAGCCTTTCTCCCCTGATTCTTCATTCCAAGAGCTAATTTCATTTATACAAAAAAATCTCTGGGGCAGTGATACCCCTAAAAAACAAAACAAACAAAAGATCTCTGGGATGGAGTATCAAGAAAGATCAAAAGTTTCCAAAGATTCCATTTTCTTACTGAAAAACCCTGATATTCACTATTACAATCAGCTTCTGTGTGTCAGGAATGCATGCCAATGGGATACTGAGAATCTTGTTCAGCCTCAAGTGTCTAACTCGCTCCCATTCGGTTGTTTAGGAGACATAGCAACCTTGTGGAATAGGGCAGAACTGCCCCCTATGGGTTTCAGAGTCCGCAAAGCTTCCTGTGATGTAGTTAATGATTTTGAACTGCTGACCTTGCAGTCAGCAGCCCAATGCTTAACCACTGCACCACCAGAAATCCTTCAAATGTGTCCTAGATAAAGCTGACTATGCACCTCTCAATGTTTACTGTCATTCAGTCTATTCAGACTCATAGCAACCACACTTGAAAAAACTCACTGCCATCAAATCAATTCTGACTCAATTCTGACCTTTAAAGGATAGACTAGAACTGTGCCTGTGGGTTTCCAAGACTGTAACTCTTAATGGGAGTTGCATAAGAAACCTCATTTTTCTTGACCAATATTGCAGCTATAAAGCAGGGCCAAACTACCCTGGGACAGAACTACCACTGGAACTCCTTGTGGATGAAGAAAACCTCAACTTTCTCCCAAGGAGTTGTGAGTGCTTTAGAACAAGTGACCTTTTGCTCCACAGTTCAATGCATAATCCACTCCACCACCAGAAGGTCCTGTTCCTGAAGTGTCAGTGAGGAAGAAATGACTTATTTTCTGAAATGGGTGAAAATGCCATCTTAAATAAATAGAATACTGGGTAATGGGGCTACTTGAAATATCGCTACAATATACACCCTTGGTCGTTGGCAGCAACTCTGAAAGAAGTGTGGAGAAAGCAAAGGGACCAGACCATGATCTTTTCTGATACAAGAATGTGCAAAGACACAGAGAAGTTTTGCTCACAAATAGAACTTCCTTTAAATGTCTTGTCCTACCTGGCCTACATAAACCTGTCTTAATAGTTTTCAAAGACTTTAAATCAATCTATTTCCCCTCCATTCAAAAGCCCCCTTAAAAACAGATAATCCCTCAGACTTCAAGTCATTACCTTCAGAGATTCCCACCCCACTGTCACAAGTATGAATAGCTCTACAATAGTAGCAATCTCCAATACATATGATGATCCCAGTTCCTACTCTCAGTGCACTTTTTTTTCTAAAAGGGCCAGTGGAGACCTCTGAAGCAATTCTAATGTGTTCCTACTTCTTTACCATCTCTTAAGATTTGCTATATTCCCTCTCCAGGACATCTCATGCCCCATCTTGATGGACCATGGTTCTCCAGATTCCAGCTCTTCTCCAAAAGGACAATGGAAACCACTGTCAACACAACTACCTACAACCCTAAAATGTGCCCAATGCTGGCTCAGATAAGAAATGTGAGACCCAACCACTGTCTTCTGGGAACTTGGGATCCAACTGAGTTTCTGAAATCCCAGGCAGAAAAGGAAAGGTCATCATGGGCAGGGATAATTGGGGAGAACTTTATGAAGCACTAGAATGAAAGTGTAGCAATTAAACAAATGCAATGGAAAGAAAATGGTCAAAGTGTCCTCCTAGTTTCAAAGTGTGAAAAGAGGAAGCCAAGATCCCTCTTGGTCTTTATTGTTTTATGTATGGGAGACTCAGGAACTTTATATTTCTCAATAAAGTTTTAAAACTTGTATTAAAAAATGCATGTTTAGAAACCAGAACATTAAAAAACATCTGATTCTATGTTACTCTTCACATGTATAGGATTGTCACTATAATAGTAGCTACTGGGTTTGTTTCGAATACCTTCCATACGTTGGTAGCTGATGGTGACTATTTCAGGCCTAAAAATTCTCAGTGATGCCCACACATGCTTCTTGTCCAATAAAGAAAGCTCTTTCCTCATTAGGCTCAATATATTTTTTAAAATGTATCTTTCCTTGATATAACATATTGATGAGGGGTGGGGTATATTTAAAAAGCAATATAAATATTTGTTTACTCACTTAAAAGCCAGGTGTTTGAAACTTTAAGATTAATTTCGCTCTCGCTCTACCAACCAGTCAATGCTGACTCATAGCCATGCTTTAGGATAGAGTAGAAGTGTCCCTGAGAGTTTCTAACCCTGTGATTCTTTTTTTTTGGGGGGGGAGGGGGCGCATCACTGCCCTCTGGTGGTCGTGGAAGCTACCTAGCCTTGCTCCTGGAGAGCTGTTGCTGGATTTGAACCACCAAGGCCATGGGCCGCAGTGCCGCACCTAACCACTTATGCCACCGGGGCTCAACCCAAGACCGTGATTCTTTACAGGAGTAGAGAATCCCCTCTTTCTCCTGATGCTGACCTGGTGGTTAACAGCCCAGCGCACAACCACTATGTCAGCAGGGTTCCAACATTGACTCAATGACCTAAAATATTAGTATAAGTAGTAAAAGGGGGAAAACACAGTTATTGAAATGTAAACTATTCATGAGGATCAATAGCATCATTATTTTTATCCTAGTATCTTTTCCAACTTTTTATCAAAGAAATGGCAACTGAGGGAATTCTAGCAGTTTGATTCTCTGGAATAGTTGACATAAGGGATAACACCTAGGGGCCTGGAAATTCACCAAGGTCAACATTTGATTCTACAAAGGCAAGGGGAATAATTACCCAGTGGCCGTGTAGAAAACCCTCAGGTGATCTTCCATCTCAATTCCGGTGCTCGAAATTGGGTTGCCATGAATGTTTCCATAAATGCTTCTAGTGTGCTATTACCCATAATGCCTTTGGAAAAAGAAAGCAATGACTTCCTAGGGAGGATATCGAGGCTAACTAGAAGGTTGGCACCCCTTACATGAAACTCAAACAACTAAGATGTGGGGGGAATGGACTATAAGTTATTATGGCTGTAGTGTTCTTTGGGTAGGGAGGTAGAGGAATATGAGAGACGGTGTTCTAAAAGCACTGGCTTTTACCATAGCGTGTGGTCCCAGCAAAGCCCGCCTGAGCCACCAGCCTGAGAGTCCTTGTGAGAAAGAGCCGTCAACGTGACTAGAGGAGCCATGTGGTGGGATTAGTGGGTTTGCTGCAGAAGTAACCATAGTTCCTCTGTGTACTGAACAAACACCTCAGTTGTACTCTCTCTTGTAAACCCTTCACCATTCCGTCTCCTTTTATTCTCCAAGCAGGACTGGAGTCTGGGAAATCCATTGCCTACCATCCATCACTGAAGAAATTCTATTTGGTTCCACCAAAGAGATTAATCCATGTGAAGTTTGGTTTTGTCGGATCCTTTGCACTTGTCCTGGAAATTATTAGCTCTGGTGTTGTTACATCTGCGACATCTCACCGTGGTTTCCTGTGGGTTTTGAAACTCGTTCGTGAGAACTTAGTAAACATATGCTTCTGTAGTAAACCCCATCCTGCTTTAAACACAGAGTTTTCTTTAGGGCGTCTGATGTTAGAACTCCTGGTCTTCGTAGATTCACAGGATTACATATTGGGGATAAGGACAAGCATACCTTAGAGTTGGAGTCACTCACTCCAAAGTAGAAATGCATGCAGAGAGAAGCAAGGCTTCCAAGAAAGGGGCAAACAAAGATAGGTCAGAAAAGTAAAAAGAGTAAAAAATGACATGCAGCACAAAATAACCCAAGAGGTAGGACACAGGTAGTATGGGAAAGACAGACACACGTTCAGAGGTGGAGAAAAGGGGAAAATATGATTTGAAAGTGTAGAGCGAGAGCAGGACATTTAAAGGAATAGATGGAAATTAATTAAAGAACAAGAGCAAGAAGGAAAAAATTAAAGAGGAAAAAATGTATGCTTAAAAAATACACCAGCAACTACAAGGAAAACCAGACGAGATTCTTCAGGAGAAAGATGAGATTTTCTGCTCCTGTAAACTGTTATAGACTCAGAAACCCACAAGGGCAGTTTCACCCTGTCCTATAGGGTCACTTGGCTCCATGGCAGTAATTTTTTTGGGGGGGTGGGGCAGGGGGCAATGCAGACATTTAAGGTAACACATCCAACGAAGCAGATGCAAAACACACAAAAAAATCTCATAGCCTTTTTTGAATATAGTCTTAATAGACATGAACATATTTCTCTAGCATCAGAAAATTTCAACACTTTGTGTTCGCAAACACAATTATTCGAATTCTTTAAAAACAGACTGATTTTTACAGACCACGTGAACTTCTCACTTGATGCAGAAATCTCTCACATTATTGAGTTCCTCGGACTTTTCTTTAACATTTCTAATGAAAAGAAGTTCCTCTCCATGGGCTTCTACTCAACTGGAAAATCCATTTTAATGCAAGAATACTTTGTTCTATTAAACAGCATTACGTGATGCTCACCTTTCTGACATGATCATGGAAGATAAAATGGGTGTATAAACAAATGTGGTGAAGAAAGCTAATGGTGCCCAGCTAGCATAGCCCCTGAGGTCTTAAAGGCTTGAAGACAAACAAGTAGCCATCTACCTAAGAAGCAACCAAGTCCACATGGAAGAAGCACACAAGCCTGGAACACCATGATGGTGACCAGGCATTGATGGGATCAGGTATCAGACATCAAAGACTCAAAACAAAAATCATGTCAATGTGAATGGGGGGAAGGGTGCAGAGTGGAGACCCAAAGTCCACCTGTAGACAACTGGGCATCCCTTTACAGAAGGCTTGTGGGGAGGAAACGAGCCAGTCAGGGTGCAGCATAGCACCAATGAAACGTACAACTTCCCTCTAGCTCTTTAATGCTTTCTCCCCCCACACACTATCATGACTCCAATTCTACCTTACAAGTCTAGCTAGACCAGAGCATATACATGGGTAAAGATAAGATCTGAAAACACAGGGTATCCAGACCAGATAAACCCTTCAGGACCAATATTGAGAGTAGCCATAGCAGGAGCGTTTAAGGGGAAGGTGGAGGAATGTAGGGGGAACCGATCACAGAGGTCTACTTATAACCCCCTTCCCAGAGGGATGGACAACAAAAAAGTAGGTGAATGGAGGCATCACCTGAAATAATAATAATTTGAAATAATTATTGAAATAATAATAATAATAATAATATATAATTATAATAATTATAAATTATTATAAATAATAATATAATATAATATAATTATTATAATTATAAATGATAATCATTATTTCAATAATTATTGAAATAATCACATGAAATAATAATAATTTATAACATATCAAGGGTTCATTAGCAAGGGAGAGTTGGGAGGGAGGGGGGAAATCAGGAGCTGATAGCAAGGGTTCAAGTAGAAAGCAAATGTTTTGAAAATGATGACAACAAATGTACAAATGTGCTTGACACAATGAATGTGTGATTGTGATGCGCTGTATGAGCCCTCCAAAATATGATTTTTTAAAAAAAAGAAAGGTGGGTGAAGGGAGACATTAGGCAGGGTAAGACATGAAAAAATAATGATTTATAAATTACCAGGGGGCTGTGAGAGGGAGGGGGGAAATGAGGAGTTGATAGCTAGGGCTCAAGTAGAAAGACAGTATTTTGAGATGTGTAAGTGTGCTTGATACCAGGGATACATGTGTATGTGTTGTGATGAGCTGTACGAGCTCACAATGAAATGATTTTTGCAAAGAGTGCCTCTCCACCCACAACGTCTCTTCTATACAACCCAGATACTGCTTTCTTTTCTCGTGCCTCCTCTCTCTTCTGCTTCTTTTTACCCTCCGTCTTCCACTTCTCCTCCTCACCCTCCTTGTCTCTGCTCCCAGGTATCCTTCTCAAACGATGCTTCCTCTTTGGTTGCGCAGTAAACCATCAAATTTAAAACTGGAAGTTTCGACCTTAGCTCCCAAACTTTCTCTCTCTGGTGGAAGCAATTTCAGTCAAGGACAACAGAATCCACTCACGTGCCAAATAAAACGGCCTTTATGCTTCGTTTTCCCCCACACAATCGCCAAGCCTCCTCTCTATCACAGTCCTGTCACATCTCGTTAATGAATCCGTGCCCACCCCCACTGGCCCACCCCCAGCTCCACCTTCCACCACTTCTTACCTGAATCACTCTCAGAGCTTCCTGTGGGCCATCTCTACGTGTCGTCTTCTTCCTGCCATCACGTCTTTTCTCAAACAAGCGTTCATTCTGATCATTTGTTTTGAGCACATTCTGTACTCTCTTATTTTGGAGAAAAATCATTTTCTAGTTCTAATAATGATTTGTGTCAAGAGATGAATTGCAGGTGTTCCGATGCACTCTGCATTCTTTCCATTTGTGTGCCTCTTTTCTGGGTGGTCTGTGTCCTGGACACTTGTTCAGAGTGTCTTAAAAGAATGGAATCCAGATATGAATTATCGATACTAAGGTAATTTCACTTACTCAAATAACTCATTAACTCAGTCTAAAAGTTAATCATTCCCTTGTAAAGTTAGTGCCTTGGCTTACTGATGCCATCGATTCTATGCAGACTCATAGGGATCCTTTAGGACAGAATACAGCTGACTCTAAGAGTTTCCAAGACGGCAACTCTTCTGAGAGTGGCTGGTGCTTTTGGACTTTTGAGTCTAGTCTTAAGTTTAGTGTTTTACCCTCTTCAAGTATCAAGGTTCTTCTGACACAGATCTCTTCTCTCTCTCTCTCTCTCTCTCTCTCTCTCTCTCTCTCTCTCCCTCTCTTTCTCTCTTTGACTGAGATCAAACTTCCCTGTTTAAAATCCTAGATTTGTTTCTTTTTAGCTTTGTCCACAAAGGTAAATTATTAACTATCTCCAAGGCTAGGCTTTCTGCTCTATAAAATTGTGATAATATTAAGCATCTATAAAGCAACTGTGAAATTAAGTGCTTTCCACATAGTATATCCAGATAAAGAATTTTTCATTTTCTACTTTGCTGAAAGTATTTATAAGATTATATTGAACCTTGTAAAAATCATGTGGGTTTTTTTTTAATCTTGAGTCTGTTGGTGAATTGCACAATATTCAAATTTGCACAAGTCTTGAATTCCTGGAACAAATCCTCACTCAATCATGATATATTGCTGGATGTGATTTACTAATAGCTAGGGGGAGGTTGGCGGGGAACTTTGTCTCCATGTTCATATGAGACACCGATATATCATTCTTTTTCTTTTCAATATCTTGGTCTGATTTTGATAACAAGGTAATCCTGGTCTCAAATAATGGGAAAGGAATTTGAAAAAGGAGACGTTCCCTTCTCCTTCTATTCCTCCAAAAGAAGTTGCATCAGTGGGCTAGCGAGAAGAGGGAGCAGAGAAAGCAGTATTCAGGCACTCACCCTACACTTTAGCTATGTCGAATTCTGTTTCAAGTTTTAAAACATCAATTTGGACTTGTGTTTATCTGTGCTGTACAGAATAGATGCATACTTCTCCGCTTGACCGCATCATAAGTTTCTTCTTGCAAATGCTGATTCCTTCCTAATCATGTATCCAGGGTTCCGAACTGTTAGTGCAGTCCAGGACTAAGCCAAAAAGAATTAATCATGTGCCGAGATTTACACAGGGGAAAAAGGGGAAGAGGAGATGCAAAATTAGTTTCCAAAAGGGTTTGCTATTAGAGAATGATGATGGCTATTATATTTTCTTAAGAAATTATTTTTAGCAAGACAACTTACTGGACCAGACAAAACCTGGTAAATAATCCAAGAGACCATGATGCTCTCGACATACCCTTTGAACTTTAAAATGAAGACTATTCCTGGTAGTCACCTTTCAACTAAGTGAGTAATGGACCATAAAACAAACACTATCTCCTATGAAGACGGTGATCCTTTTATTAAAACCAAAACCCCAAAACCCACAATCATGTATCTGAGAGTAAATGGTCAAAATTTACTCTAAGGTAAAGATGCGACAGAGGTTTCAGGAAAGCAAGAATAATTGGAATAGAACAAGCAGAAAGGAAACAATATGAATGGCAATATGATGTGGGAAATGGAACCAATATCAATGGAACAATATGTGCTGATCTTGATGAATTGAAACTTAACTTTTTGTATAAACTTAAACTTATACCAAAAGCTCCATAACGTATTTTTAAAGTGAACATTGTGTTCGGTGTTCAAATTAAGCAGTCAATAGAATTGTTTAAAACGGTAGTGAAGGAGCAATATTCTTTGGACCATGAAGCTTTGGTGAGAGTAAGAAAATTGATAGCAATCCCTTTCACGTTCATTGGTCTGCACCACAGTTTCCCAAAGTGGGCGCCACCGCCCCCCGGTGGTGTGTGGAATGAACTAAAGGCATTGTAAGAGCAGATACCTACACTTTATCCTGGATGCTGGGCTGGAGAACAAAAGGTTTTCATTGCTAGGGAGGTCATGAGGAATTTTTTTTTAAGAGGACAGTAGACCATAGAAGTTTGGGAACCTCTGGTCTACATGAAAACACACAGGCAAGGGACTTGGCACATAAATAAGAAAAACTGTCCAGGGCAATCTGAACAGAACATTTTACAATATTCAAGTGATTTTGTGGTGTAATCTTCTGGGATGGAGGAGTCGCAATTGATCCTAAATTCACTATCTGCTGAGTCAGAATTGACCCTACTGCACACATCACCACCATGGTAGCTGTGCTCTAAGAATGAATCCACGTGTTGCTTTAGGAGAAAAAGGTATCTATCATTCACCTTGGCTACCTCCTGGTACAGCATAGCTGAGATTTAGATTGATTAATGCCATTCAGCAAAAGCAGTTTGAAGTGGAACGACACAGTCCTAGTAACACACGACTTTTCTGAGAGCCTTAAAATATTTATTATCATCGGTTCCCTCAATACAAACACAGACAGTGAGGGCCTCAGAAACCCTCTTCTTTTAAAATGGGATGTCACAGGGGATTCCTTCACAGTCGCACCCTCCCTCAGACCGATGGAGCAGAAGTAGAGCTGTCAGCCTCAGAACCTCGGGACTCTCGCGCCATTCGCACCTGCAGGGAGAACTCTTTCCCCATAACATCTTCCTTGGCTCCCAGAGTTTCTCTCCTTGGGGACGGCACAGGATGGCCTGAAACTAAACAAAAATGGTTTGGTTATAGCGGCAACCTAGAGGAAAGCCAATGCCATGTTAGATCGCAGACGCAAAGCAAGAGATATAAAAGAAACATCTGAACATCACAGCTTAGAGAAATCCTGTCTCAGCGAGCGAAATGAGAACAAAAAGTTTTAGGAGATATTTTTCTGAAGAGCTATTTTTCCCACATTGCAGCGTTTTTTCTTTTCATTTATTGTATCCCCAAATAATTGTTCTCGACAAATATTTTTCTCCCAATGCTGTGCAAAGTTAAACATTGAACATTTACTCTCCTTGTGACTAAATGTTTGGGGCGATTTGTCTTTTGAAATAAATCAAACCCTCTAACTCTTCAATATATTGCATTGCTATGAAGACTTTTTCTGCAATCTCTCCTTCAAGCTCTAGAAATTGTTGCTTTTCACAGCTTACTAAGGACCTTGGGGTACAACACAATGTCTTAATTTGTTGGTTTGGAATTCAAAGAAAAAAGTCTGCTTGATTCATGTTTAATTATTTTGGACTTTGCAATGATTCATTTTGTAGATTCTTTTAATGAGTAACATAACTCAGTAGCCATAAGTAAAATAGGGAATTTTTCAATATTTAAGGTAATTAACTTCATATTCATTAAAATTCATTTATATTCTATTGGCACACTTACTAGAAACTAAAAAGAGGTTTTCTCTCATTGTATTTATAAGGCAATCCAATATGACCCTAGTTTGAAGGACTTTACTTTTTCCATAGTTATATCGTCTCATTAAAATAAAACTGAATTATGTATCTAAACGATGCTAGCTAAAATATGACCAACTCAGACTGATCTGTCTGATTTCCTAAGGAGTATTTAATAACCTATATATAAGCACACATAAATCACTTTCTCCAGAAATTTCAAAGCCTTTCCCTAATCATGCTTGAGAAAAATCCAACACATGGTGATTTAAACATTGCAAATCTACCACACACAAAAACTTGTTCAGAATATGGATATGGCATGATTACTTTTCAAAAGCTGTTACATAAGTGTAGTTGATTTTGATACCTGTCATAAGAAATTGTTTATATATCAAAATGAATTAATAAAAGGAAAGAAAGTCCCAGAAAATTCATCCTGCATCATCAGACCAACTCGTGTGTGTGTATGTGTGTGTGTGTGTGTGTGTGTGGTGTGATTTTTGTCAACTCAAATTTCAGATGATCTCAACTGCTGTGGATTGTTCCTAATAGGAGATTGTTACCTGATCTCTAAAAGTCAATTTTCACCAAAACTCTCACCATGTTCATTTTCACAAGAGAAAACACAAGAGTCATCATCTCAACTGGTTATTAAAAGATTGTGCCTAGCATTCTAGCATTTTCTAAATCAATTCAAATGTTTCTAATGCTACTGGTCTGTGATTTTTTTTGTTTCTTTGTTTGTTTGTTTTTGTGGCATCACTGCTCTGGTGGGAGTAGGAAGCCCAGCCTTGCTCCTGGAGAGCTACTGCTGTGTTTGAACTGTCAACCCTGTGGGTCGCAGTCCTGCACACAACCACTAGGCCACCGGGGCTCAGCCTGGTCTGTGAATTTATAAAGACATCTGAAATAATGCTCTCCCCATATCTGATATCCAGCCCCAAGAAGCTACACGTCTAGTAAGAAACCAATCTTAAAGAATAGATGCAATATTTTAATTATAAAAAAACCACTTTCAATTGCCCATATTTTAGCACCTCACTAGATTCTACACATAGATAGCATAAAAACCACATGGCAGTCCAATGTAGTAGCCTTCAAGTTGGGGAAATGTGATCACAATGGCCCAAAATGCTGACTCAAGAACCCAGGCTTTGTGAGAACACAGAGAAATGACAGAAATGCCTGGCAAGATGATGCAGGAAAGATTTCAAAACTCAATCACAAACTTGAGACCCCATGGAAGAAAAATTATCTCACCTTTTTTTGGTCATTTACAAGAGTCCCTGGGTAATAAATCTTAGTCTATCTACCCCGAACCTGTTGGAACAAAACATTTTTCAGACAAATTCACCCATTCTATCTTGTTGTAACCGTCATTCAGGACTCTTCTGCTATGTGGGCTCAGGACCTGGTAGTGTTCCATTTAGTGGCATATCTGGTCACTGACAATCAGCAACAAGAGCTAACAGGGAACCTTCATAGTAAACAGTTCAGTGCTCTGCTTTTAGCCAAAAGGTTTGAATCTACCCATCAGCTCCCCAGGAGAAAGACATGAAAGATTACAGTCTAGAAAAAGAAAAACTCATGAGTCTCTTTTAGTCTGACACTTGGGGTCTGTATGAGTTGAAAGAAACTCGACATCATTTTACAACAACAAAGGCTAACAAGTTAAAGAGCCATAGCAAAGTCATAAGTAAAGCATGAACTAGGGAAGTGGAGACATTTGCACAAATCACAGGCATTACCATGGGGCAGTTAATGTTTCCATCTACGATGCTATCATTTGTATGATGGCAATATTGGTTTCTCCTGTTGGTTGTTCATAATTATTACTTCCATATATATGGATGTGACTAATTCAAATACATGATACTACTGTATTTTGGGGATCAAAAGATGAACCTCTCCCCACCCCTCTCCCCCCAAAATGGGGAGAAAATGAAGGTGCACATTCTGGTTCAAAGGTGTGGTACTGTAGAACATTTTAGTATACAGGTACTATTTGGTTCAGAATTTTTTTCTTGTTTTCCTGCTCTAAAAACTGGGTGTGCTTTATGGTCAGGTGCATCTTATGGTCCTAAAAATACCATATTTTCCCCTTGGAAGGACTCTGTTTTAAGTTCCCAAATCCAAATATTTATTTTCAACTTGTTTTGTCTATTACAAAGCAACACAATAGCCTTTTACAGAGCAAACATTTCCATTTAGTGAGGGCAACCTCAGTGGAATATCTTTAAGACATTGATCATGGTAGCAAAGGAAGGATGCAGTGGACACAAGACATCTGAGAATCCAGTGTTGACTCCTTGTCATGTCACCAGGAAACCATAGAACAGAACACAAGTAGAGCCCACCTTAACTGAAGAGATAAGTCTCTGCATACACACGCATGCGTCACTATCACCAAAAAGTGGTCAGAATGTTTCCCAGCAATAAAGGAGGGGGACTGTCATCCTCCCCACATTATTTACCCAGATGGCCTCATCTCTAGAACCCTGCCCTTACTGCTGTTACAAATCAAACATCTAATCACTTCCTGGAGAAAACTCTGAGGCACCTTTCTTTCCATGGCCCAGCATGAATAATGCCAACATGATCATTGAGTCTCTGTAGAGAAAACTGGCAGAAAGAGAACTCTCATAGTTGTGGACAAATGAGAAACACTCAAAGTCCTGACCTGTATATGAAACATGTTCTCACTGAAGAAAAGGCACAGGACACCTAGGCTAGTTAGGGAAGCAGTCATCATGGACAGAGCATGAAGAGATGTTTCACCGAGACCACAACATCCCTAGGTACACAGTCTCCAGGTAGGTTCTAATATGGTGACCAGCCGTCCCACTTTTTAACAAGTTGTCCTGCATTCTGCGGCATTTAAAAATTAAACAAATATATTACAATACTATTTTTCGGTTTTTTAAAAAATTTTCTTCTGTGTCACTGAGAGCTGCTGCTGGATTTGAACCGTCAACCCTGTGGGCCACCATCACACACACAACCACTGCGCCACCAGGGTCGACTGCAGTTCTTTTAAATTTTTGTTGCTCCATAGAGACCAAATTTTTAATCAAGACCCGCCCCACCCCCAGTCAATAGTATCCCACTTAAAACCTGGTCATTTTACAAGAGATCACTAATAGAGTGGTCAGCTTATGATCAGAAAAACCTAGAGATGAAAGCCAAAAAGTACTCACCTGCCCTTCCCACTTGGCCCATCTTTATCTCCTTGTGAACTTTGTCTTTATACACAGCGTTATGAAGAGAGTTTCTGCATCTGAGCAAGACTGAAACAAAGTGCTCCAGTCAGAGACCAACTTCTGGAAACTCCCCCCTTAGCCTCCAAGATGCCACCGCTCCCCCTTACCCTACTATCTAGGCATTAACCATAGCTCAGTCAAACGCCCAACCAAACTCCCTGTCCCGAGACAACGTTGACTCGTCTCAACCCTATGTAGGCTTTCCAGGACTGTCCAGCGTTAAGGGAATAACCAAAAGCCCTGATGGAGTTGTTATTAGGTTTGAAGTGCTGACTTTGCAGCTAGCTATCCAGTGCCTACCAATAATACAATCAGAATAGCCTGGCGGTTGAGGCCCAGATATTTCCTCATCACCATAGGTATACTAGGAGAAGATTTTCTTGCCCAGTCATTCCTGACCTGTACTTCCTTCTTACTGTTTTTTCATCATATTGGTATATAAGACTAGATTTTTAAGAACTCTTAACTCAGGATCATCAAAGTCTTGTTTAATGGTCCCCACATCAATTTTTTAAATAAATAAATGCTTTCCTTCCCTTATGCATGCATACTGTCATGGCAGCTCCCCAGTTCCTTAAGCTATCACCGTACTCACGTTTCTTTATGTGCTGGTCAATCTCAAGTAAAAATGGAGAGAACATGACAAAGAGAAAAAACACAAAGAGCATAGAAACCAAGGCATAGAGCCAAGGGACCCCGTGGGGGAATAAACTAGCCCCTGATTCAGCCTCAGCCATTAGAATCTGGAAGAAGACTTAGAATTTCCTGCCCCAGCTATGTTATCTCCTAGGTGATCAGGGTGCTGAAGTCACAGCTTCACACACAATGAGTCTCTTAAAGGTTTGAGTGCGGATTGGCTAAAGCTCATAAGAACAATCTGCATAGCTTTGCTTCTACCATAGCTCCAGTTATCCCCAAATATTAGATATCCATGTCAGAAAAGCAACAGAGGCGATTACAGATATTTAAAATGAACATCTCACTGAACTGTATTCAAAGGGCAGGGGTTGTTTCTCTATATTTCTCTAGGACAAGTCTCCCTCAAGGGTGTAAGATCTATTTTAAAGGAACCAGAACAAATAGTCCTCAGGGGAATTTCAAGATCCCTCGTTCTCCATCTTGCCATTCTAGTTCATGACAGGAGTGCAACCTGGGGTTGCGAAACTAGTGTTACAGTCACATGTGTCAATGAGCAAGAGGAAGCTTATGTTCCTAGCCAGGAGTATTATTATCCTCTATGCTTACCAGAAAAATCTCTCTGATATCTAGTTGATACTCTGCGTCATAGTGACTCTAGAGGATGACTTACAGTCTCAGAAATGCACAGGGACAATTCTATCTGTCCTGTAGGGCCACACAGCGTTGGAATTGACTCAATGGCAGTGAGCTGATAGATTAACCAGAATGGTGGCCAGGCGGTTGCCTTGGATACCACTGAAACATGCTTTCTTGGTCGTTGACAGCAATTCCGTATGTCCGTGTGTGGAGAACCCACGGGAATCAGGTAGAACCTTATCTGACACAAGGACATAAAATAACTCACAAAAGGAAAGCCCTTTGAATTTCTCTGCATGCCTCCTCTACTTCATAGACCTGTCTTAACCTCATTTTTCAAAGAATTTAGATCAATCTATTTTCTCCCATCCAAAGATCACTTACAGCAGAAATCCCTCATCCTCTAAGTTACTTTCCCCAGATTCCTAGCTCAATGCCACAAGGATGAATGACGCTCCACTGATCAATCTCAAAAAGCACATGGTAATCCCAATTCCTACTTAAATCCAATACTTTCCAAGGTGCTCAGTGAAAACCATTGACATATGTTCATGTGGTTCCAGAGTCTTTTCCACTTCCCAGGATTTATTATACACCAGCTCCAAGCAGCCTCACACCCAAGCTTTATCTTCATGATTCATACTAATATAATGCTTACTTTGGTCAAAGAAGGTGGCAAATGTTAGAATTCTAAAATCTGCACCTCACTCATGGTTGTTTAAATCATATTTTCCCCAACTTTCTTTTCCTATACATAGAGACATAAACTGATTATACAATTAACAAAATAAAAGTATTGAATACAGTTCTGCATAGTCGAAATAGATTTTTTTGAGGCATAAAATGTACTGGAACCAATGAGAATTGCTTTGCTTTAAAAACTAAAAAGAAGCTTTTTGTATGTGAAAATCAGCACAAGTAAAATCAAACAAAACCAGGTATATACTATTCTAGTGTGATTGTTAAGAGTAGCATAGAATCAATATTTGCTTTTTACTTTTGTAAACATGAATTGTTACCTAAAAGAAACAGGTTGAGAAATGCAAAATCTTTGAAAGTTTCTAAAGGATGACATTAAAAACAAAGAGACATCTTAACTAATCACAAGTGTTTCCATACCTGGTATCAGGAGGACATGTTGACCACTTCTAGTAGTATTGTTTAATTGCTAGTCTTTACTTCTATTGTTACATAATGACCTTCTCTATGATATCAGGCTATGGAGCCCTAAAGAGACTAGGTGGAATTGTTGGGTAAGCATTGGACAGCTCACTATGGGTAGGTGGCACAAACCCACCAGTTGCTCCAAGGGGAAAAGAAGAGACAATCTGCTCCTATGAATATAAAGATAACATTTGTAGTAGAATGCTTAATTTGTTTAGTCATTCTAATCACTTAATACACTCACAGAAATCTACCAAAATGACAATCACAAAATCAAAATGTTATGAGGGAAAAAGTAACAGCTTAAATTGTGAACATCCAATTTGTAGAAGACCGTGGAGGGCCATGAGAGCCAACAATCTTTAGGGAGTATTGAGTTTATGTCAATGGTGGTGGAATAATTTGGAAAAGGATATCAATAATTTGGAAAGTATATAACATGTAAAGTATAATCAATGGCACCAAATGATATTTTAGAAGGTGTTGAATTGAATAATGTTTTGTTGTGAATATTTTTTCCACAATTAAGAAATAATACACTATTAACAATGAGTACAAAGGAGGAGGACATGTTTTTTAATTGATTGTGGTGGTGATTGTACAAATCTTGATAGACTGAATTGTATGATACCTGGATGAAGTGCCAATAAAACTCTATTGAAAATAAGTTCATTTTCATTGTTTCTTATGTAATAGTTGTTGTGTTAGTCTGGGTAAACTAGAGGAACAAATTTCATGGACATGCATATGGAAATAAGGAAAAGGTTCATATACAAGAGAAACAAGACATTGAGAAAACATCCCAGCCCAGTTCAGTTCAAAGTCACAAGTCTGATATTAACCCATATGCCCGAAATCAGTCTATAAAGTCTCCTTCTGACTCACAAAGTCACAGGTCAGTGGGTGCAGAATCCCGGTGCTAACAGGGGTTTCCACATGACTCCTCGCTTCCAGGCCTCAGGGTCCATCAACAGCATTCTGTGGTGGCAGAAGCAACTCATCACTGGCAGAGGTCTCCATGTGGCTGCCCCAGCTTCATAGATCTGACTCCATCAGGGCAAAGCCATGTGGTCTCTCCGCCGGCTTTTCCAGCATCTTGGGCGCTGCCATCTTGTCTTGTCCATGATTCATCATATCTGAAACTAACTCCCAACAACTGAGGAAGATAGCTTCTCATCTTCATGGGGGAAATATCGTGAGATTTCCCAGAAGTCTCAGGAGAAAGCCATGCCCACATGGAGGCCTCATTGGCTACCCAATGTCTATCTCCAGATTAACAGGCTAGACTCCACCCCTACATCTCCATCATAAAATTAACATAAGGACATGACTGCCACAGTTGTACTTTTATGCTTTATAACATTGTGGACTTGGCTAACTAATTACATATTTTCTCTTGACTTAAGAGTGCTATTTTTGGTACAGATATTAACTTCAAAGTTTTTTTTTCTCAAATTTCTTTTAAGATTTTACTTTAGTGCCTTTTATTAAACTTACTGCTCAAAAGTTTAGAATGAATCTGATTTTATTTCTTTTGCAGTAATCTGATCGGACGCTGGAAATCTTACTTTGATATGCTTAAATTACTCTATAGTCTGCCTAAGCGTGACTTTTTCACTATTGTATTTGAATGGTAGTCTTCAAGTCCTTTCAAATTGAAACCATATATTTTTTTTAAATATACGTTTTATGCAGATTGATTCTTCAACTCTTTCCATCTCCCCAGTTTTGTGTCTCTTCTAAGACCGCTACTAAAATGCTAGGCTTTCTGTGCTGTTGTTCTGTTCTGCATATTTTAGTACTTCAGCTTGTCCCTTAAACTGTTCTTCATTTACACATGGCTCATTATTCATTTAATAAGGAACCTGGCACAATGAATAAGCACCAACTCACTAATGTTGCCGTCTGCACCCAGAAAGGTAAAAGCTTTTGAAACCCAATGGGCAATTCTACATATTCCTGCAGGGTCCCCGATGAATCAGCATCAAAGCTGAATGTAGTGGCTAAAGGGCAGCAGGGCATTTGTTTCTTAAACGTAAGCACCTTAGCTCCTTAGTACTTTTGTACTTCTGTGATATTCCTCACAGACCCAGCAACAAGTAGCTCAGATTTGGGGCAGGTTTCAGAGGAACAAGTGGTAAAAGAAAGTGATCATGTAAATTAGTGGAAATACAAGATCAGAATTTTCTTTCAGGCTACTCTAATTATGTTTCTCCTCTTCCCAGTTTACAATTACTGACTAACCTCTCCCCCACCGACTTCCCTCCACTGGCCACCAGTGCTGCCTAGACCTCAAGCTACCATAAATGAGTCTTACTGTGAGGTGGCTAATTCTTAGTCTCTCTCTCTTTTTTTTTTCTCTGTTCTCCTGCCAGAATTGATTTGGAGAATTTTGAAGAGCCTTTGGCATATAAAACGAGATCTCTTATGAACAAGGTGTTTTGAAAACAATGCACAAGTAGCTACTAATTTTGAGCTAAAGTTATCCATTCAAATATCAAATTCAAATTTCTAAAGTGTGGTCCCCTTATATCTTTTTTTGATCAGTGGTGACGCTGCTGTAGCTACTGTAGATCTTTCAGTGCAATCTAAGGTTCACAAAGTACACCACAATTTCTGCCAAGTAGAAATCAGCAAAGCCTCTCGCATCACTCTTTATCAGATATTACTGAAGGCTCAGGATGTTTTTCAGCTCATCATTAGGCCCATTTGCAGTCATAACCATAGTGGTATGCGACAGGAAGGAAACTTTGCTTTATCAAAAGAAATAACAGCAGTTGCTTTCGCATTCAGGAAAGGGAGGTGGGATGTGGGTGATAGCAGTAAGAGTTAATAATCCTTTTCATGTGCATTTTATTATACCAACCAATGCCCACTGATTATAACTAGACTGGCATTCCTTAGAGCATGTCGGCAAGATCCCTGTGTCTATGAACCGACCTTATCCTATATGCTAACACTCAGCTGCACTCCTATACAGAAATTTAGGCAAGGTAAAACTTTAAAAAAAGATTGGGATGCTGAATTGGTAAACCAAAAGTGATGCCAGGAGGGTAAGTTTTCACTCTGATTTTCTGCTCATAAATGATACTTACAATATGTTACATGAAGGTATCATATTGTCAGAGTAAGCCAGCCTCTGACAATCGCAGAGTCCATAGGCCTGTGATACTATATGTACGGTGATAATATATGAAGATTATAATCCATCATAGAGGATAGGAGGTATCGGTAGGAGCAAGATAAAATAAAGGTGTTACACACATTCTATGGTAGCATGCTCACCTCCAGGATGGCCATCAACCCAGCAGACAGGTTCATGCAGAGGGAGGGAGGAGGAAAGACAATATATTTCTAACTAGGGCTTATATAAACATAGGGGGTGTGCAAGCCCCCTGGTTACAGGTAACCAACCACATATGTAACTGGAAGGGGTTGTACCACAGGCAATACAAGCAATGGGAAGGTGGGGGCGGGGGGGGGCTACTAAGGGTACACATGTGACAAGATGGGCGGATTCTAGATTCAAGATGGCAATCTAACCTTGATCCTCTTTCAGCTGGCTTGACTTTGTCTCTGAACATTCTCTCAGGGAAAAAAAAAATCACAATCCTTATCAGTTGGGCCTGAGCCCCATCTATGGTGGGACGGTATAGTGTCTGATTGCTGCATATGGCTGATGCCCTCAGGAAGAATATCTCTAAGCAGCTGATTGCACAATGAGCTAGCAAGCAGGTGACAACCTGGGGGAGAACCTGCATCCCACAATACATGTCATATATAAGTGTCATGTTAATGCCTTGAAGATATATGAACACTAAGGATTTTCTGAGGTGACTCAGAAGTTAACCAAATCTGATCCTAATCTATATAAGCTGTGATCCTATCAACCTAACTACATCAGCTCAGAAACCAAGGACCTCATTTTCCCCCTGGACAAAGGATGGATTTGGGGGGGGAGTAGGCCTTTCATGTGCTTACATGTTTATTATTTTACTTTGCTTTCAACTGAAAATTTTAAGGGTTACTTCATTTCTTCAAGAAGTTTAGGAATAACAAAAGTCATTTTATAGAGACCTATCTATTTTTCAAGATGTCAGACACCAGGATCTTCTTAGCCATGACTTGAGAATATTCAGCCACTGTGGCCATAATATACTTGAGGGAACCAGACTTGTCTAACCCAGTGGTTCTCATCCCGTGTCTCAAGACCTCTTTGGGGGTCGAACAACCCTTTCATAGGAGTTGCCCGATATCAGGGTCCAAGGCATTAAGAAGGTTGAGAATCACTGGTCCAATCTCTAATGAAATGATCACTAATGCTGACCGTAATTCAGCTACCTTGTATTCACCAAGACTAGCGACTTGTAACTTCTGATCTTTTGTGATAACCACAGGAAGTGAGAAGAGGGAACCAAAAGGTGTTTTTTCAGTTACAATCTATCCATCCTGTGGACTAGCTTGAACTTTCGTTTCAAGAGGTCAGTGTACTTGAGAATGTAAGATCATCTTTGATTTAATTACCATGCAATTACCATGTAAAACTAGGTGCTCCAGGTAGGGGCTTGACCATGGAAATAATTTTGGTGGGTCTGAGAATCTTCACAGCCAAAGTGAGTGTCAAAAACATAAATAAAATAATCCTGATTCCAAAAAATATAAAATAATAAAATAATTCTGATTCCTAGTGATTTCTTATTCAAATCAAGCCTATGGAAAAAATTTAGATAGTTTTACACTTTTACTAAAAATGTTCTGCCACACCTATACCTGCTTTCAAGAAATTACATTCCCAAGTGTTTAGGGGGAGAGGGCAAAGTTACATCAAAAGAGATGATGCAACAAAGGTACATCCCTTCCGAGACATTCAGGAGTCTTTGTGAGGTCATCTTAGAGATTTGCAGGAAAGAAGCCTCAACGTGAGACTTAAATTCAGCATTTGACCACAGGTCAGTGATCTAGGATTTCACCCAGGATAATATATACATAACATTTGTGCTAAAGTGATTAAGATATGAGTATTTTAAAAGAAATTTGTGTTACAGTCATAGGTGTTCACCAAAAATTTTCAATAATAGAGAACTCATCTGAGAAGACCAAAGCATTTATTACTGGATATGATATAAAAATGGAATACAGATCAGCATTACTCTATCTGAACATAGATGATAATATTCTCTGAACCTCTATTAAACTGTAACAACTTTCCAAACAGGCACATTTACTCCAGGTGACATTCCAGTGTCTCCAGGCTCAGCATTCTCTTTTGGGGTTTCATTTGTCATTTTCACGATCTTTCCTTCGGGAGTAAAAACCAACCTGAAACAATGAATTAAAGGATCCAGTTATACTTATGACCTCAAGACAAGAGAGAGTAAGCTAGAGGCAACAGTCTTGGAAAAGTGATAGGCATTCCTAGGAGACTAGATGGAGAACATGTCTGCATAACATAAAAGACATCAGGAAAATCACCTTAGCATACCAAGTATGGATTTCAGATCTTTGTCTGGGAAATGTTTTTTCCCTGGGAATTATTAAAAGACCAAAGAATTCTGTGGAGAGTTATTTCTCAAGTCTACTGTGAAGAGTACGGGATAGAAGAAACTGTGAATCTAATTTTCATTAAGATTGGGCTAAATCCCAGGGAATTGGTCATGGCAAGGGACAACCCCATTATCATCTATTTAATGAGGACCTGAAAAGACCAAATCTAGAATTCTCAAATGTCTGCCTGCAGGGATAATGCTATCCCTTTCTGTCAGTTCTCATATAGACATATATGCTTTTGCTTCTGCAGTTTTTCCCCTCCCAAGGAATTCTGCCTCCCTCACATCACCTCTTTGAGCAAAGAGTCTACTGGGCTGAGAAATTCCATGGATCAGAGCCAGCATCATAGGCAAGCAATCTAAGTCATGGCTAGGAAGAACCCTGGGCTTTCAACAATATTATGCTGTCGCCATCTTGAACTATTGAATACCCCTGGAAACAAGGACCTCAAATATTTATTTTGCATCAGGCTCCAAATCTTAAATAGCCAGTTATGTTATGGATCTGTGGGAGATATAAAAGTGATGTAAGACTAAACAAAATATAAGCTCTGGTTTGCTCTTTATCAGACTCTACATTTAGAGGTCTCTTGATAACCATTGTGATTGTTATATGGTGGGAAATCAAAAATGAATGTATGGCAGCAACTGTGGAAGTAAGTTTGTCACAAAATTCAATCTCTCACCGTCCTCCATATAGATATAGAGAATAGAAATGACTTGCAGAAAGCAATTCTGTTGAAATGTAAGTAAAATGGACCCACTCCAACATCACCCTTGAAGAAAGGATTAGCAAGTAAGGGCTTAAACTCACTTTCCAGTGAATAAAACTACTGCAAAATGAGCTTTACTCTTCCTTGTCTTTGAGGACTGCCCTGATGCCTATCCTCTGGAACAAACTGACTCCAGGAGAAGCTACATAATTTGTAAAGTTCAAAACAAAATGACAATGCAAGGCCCCTTGTTCAAACATCAGTTACGAATTTCAAGAAGACGTGTGCCACACGTGAGGTCCTTCTGAGGGAGGGCCCCTGTCCACCTATCCATGTCTATCCATAGACATGGCCCTGGGCATGTCCGTCTCATCTGCTCAACATATTCAAGAGTCACAAAGATTCCCAGGCACAGCACTCCTTTCTTCTTCAAAATTATAGTCCTGTCAGAGCAGACCATAGTCTCTGGTGCAAAGGGTGCAGATGGAGTGGCTGTGTCCTCAGGAATCAGGAGAGAGCTCACAGTGACACCTTGTGTGACCTTAAAGTCACATTAGATCTACGTTCAGTAATTCACTGTGAATACTACAGCGTTAAATCTATATGAACCTTTAATATTCGTATAATCTGAGTCAATAATCAAATACCTCTGGATAATTGGTGAACATGGCCGTATAAGAAAGAGAACTGATGCTTTATGAACATACCTAGAATCTCTGGACCGGTCCTTAACTGAGTCCCCATCCCTACTTCTGAATTTAATGCTATTGTATATGACTCAACATGTTTTATTTGCTCCCCTGATCCAACTTTCTTAGAATTCAAGTTCATTAAAGTACAGCATCATTTCCCAAACAAAGGAATAGGGACAAAAGGTGGTCTCCATATTTCTTTTTTTGTTTGTTTGTTTTTTTTGGTCTCCATATTTCATATCACAGTATGGTCACAATATCTATATATTAGACACATGTCCAAAACTATTGGAGCAGAGATTGATAGAGAGAGCCCAGCCTGTTTACAGCAAGTCAATGATAGCAAGATGATCACAGACATGTCAGAGAGAAAGTGGGTAGGCATTGTGGGAACACAGTCATTTCTTCAGAAAACTTTCTTCCAGGAACCAGATCTTGCTTCTCGGGGGTCTGAAGTTGCAATCACCCAAGATTTTGCTCAAACTACAGCCCAAGGGCCACATGGCCCGCAGAGGATATTTATCCAGCCAACCTGGTGTTTTCACCACGGCTCCCTTTCTGCTTAGCAGTCGACTCATCCCAGGCCCACGGTGAATTTGTTCATAGTTGTTTTGTTTGTTTGTTTGTTTGTTTTTAACTACAGTCCAGCCTTCCAATGGTCTGAGGGACAGTGACCTGGCCCCCTGTTTGAAAATTTTGAGGATCCCTGCTTAGGATTTCTTCCATGCCACACTTTCCTCCCCTCATATCTACGCCCCAGTGAGTTACCTGCATTGCCTGGGACTTCTCCACTTTGTCTTCACTGCTCGGTGCAGATTAGCTTCCTGGTCCCACACCCAGCTGTTATGTGAGAGCCAGTGTAGCATAGACATGTAGAGAGAAAATCATGCATGTCAAATACAGATAAGGATTGAGAACAGAACCTCAGGCTTGCGATGGTGTCTTTCTATAAGGCTCTGTGATCACTAGTGATCCAGAAGACGTGTGTGTGCCTGCGGGACATGAAGAACGCTATCATTCTGAGGTGAGATGCAGGACAGTGATGTGCAGGTGCCTCATCCCCAAACCGTGCAAATGACATCGGGTGGTGTTTTATGGAAAGAACGTGCTAGTGTAGGATCCGGGATATTCACCTGACTCCAACTCTTCCTCCTCCCTTGTCTATGGTCATCGCTGGTGTCCTCACATACAGACTCACATTCAGAATATTTATATATGGAGAAAACTGAGACTAATGCTCTCGGTAAAAAAGCTGACATCCTGAACACCCCAAGACTGAAATACCCAGGCATCCCTGAGTAGTTCTTCAGCTCATACCAGGCCTCTTCTCAGCTCATCAACCCTGCCTTTCTAAGGCTGTATGGAAGTACCTCGAATTTCTACCCCAGTATTTTCTTGTGTCCCTTTCCCTACCTCTGGACCTATTACTGTGATGTATGACACTAGGTGTTCTTTGATCCCCTCATCCAAATCATTCAGGCTTTCCCGTCCAGAAAAGTCCAGCATCATCTCCCAAATATTGTAATAAAGACAAAATATACACTCCGAATGCCTTATCCCAGAGACTCCTTCTCGCCCACGGCCCACAAACTCTCCTCATCCCCAGTTCTTGGAATTTTTAGGGCCTACCTTGACATCTTCTCTTTCTGCAACGCCGATACAGCAGGGACACGATACAAAGAAGAACACAGAGTCCCAAGATTAAACCCAGGACACCAGCCACAAGGAGGATCCCTTGGATGGGATGCGAGCGTGTGTGTTGTCTAGGAAGCATCCTACCCCGAAATGGGAAAGGAGACATGGCGAAATCCCTGCCTTCTTACTCTCAGCTCTCGAGTGGTCAGGAAGGTGAAGTTGAGATTATGAAGCCTGATGCCCTCCGGGGAATACAGCCCCACCCTGTACTTAAAGAACAATGGTATTATGAAGTCTTATGCCCTCAGGGGAACACAGCCCCACCCCCCACCAAGATTTATCAAGACGCTTCACAAAGGCCACAGACTCCAGTCCTGATCTAGCCACTTTTTCAAAGATAGGACCTCACCTCATCTCAGAGCAGGGAGAAGAAGAGCTTATAGGACCCCTATTCAAAATAGGAATCTTCTGGAAATAAAAACAGACTCTTCAGTTCTATTGCCACCAAACCCCTCAAAACTCACTGTCAGTCAGCTCTGACTAATAGGGAGCATACCGATAGAACAGGGTTGAACTGTTCCTGCGAGTTTCTGTGGCTTGACTAGAATTCTTTCCTTAGAAGGAGCTTCAGCTCGGTCTAAACCTACCCAACGTCCAAGGACCACCTTGTCCTTAACCTTGCGAGAGCGATCATCTGTGGCTTCTCTCACTTGGACAGTTCAGCTTAAAGTTGAAGGGAGTAGTTCATCTCCTTAGTTCTGCCTCAAGTGAGTTCAAGACAAAATTCAGTTTGCTTAATGGAGTTTTCAGTTCAGGTGTTGGGTAACTTCTGAGGGACAGAGTCTCTTGCCCTAGTTGTCTAGGGCACATCGCCTAAATCACCAATAGTCAGAAAAGTGACCAGTGGTGGGTGTGGTGATACCAGGAGGACGGAGGGAGGGTGGAGTGGAAAGGGGTAACCAATTGCAGGGATCTGCATATAATCTTTCTAAAGTATGGACAGCAGGGAAGTGAGCATGATATGAAAAAGTAATAAAAATGTGTAAATTATTAAGGGTCCATGGGGTAGGGGAAGAGGAAGAAAAGGGAAATAGAAGGAGCTGGTACTGGGGGCTTAAGTGGAGAGAGGATGTTTTGAGAGTAATGATGGCAACAAGTGTTCAAATGTGACCTGAATATAACTGATGTATGTATGGATCATGATGGGAGTTATATGAGCCCTCAATAAAATGATTGATTAAAAAAAGAAGAAGAAGAAGGGGAAAGAGGAGCTTATTCCAAGGGCTCAACTATTTGGAAATGAAGATGGCAACATGTGTACAAATATGCTTGATGTAAATGATGTATTGAGCGTTATAATAAAATCATGGGGGGAAAAAAGAAACAATAACCACAGGTTCCTATAGATTTTATGCAAGCAATATTAAGCATTTTTCCCAATGACAGGATGCCCTACTCAATTTATCCACCATCTGAAGTACAATTGCCTCTTCTAATAGAGACATGACCCTACTTTTCTTGATCCCATATCCCACTAAGTTTCATTAATAACTCATAGAATTATCCATTGATTTGGGCAAACATAGAACATGGTGTGTGGTGTTGCAATGAACGGGAGATATATATTTTAGGGGAATTAAGAAGACACACTACTTCATTGCTTGGTGACCAGATTAGAAGGCTGCATGGCCAGGGAACCAAAGTCCATCTTTATCTTGTTTTTTATCCTAATAATAGTGGGCTCATTCAATATTCGACCTTTTGTGATTGATTAACTTCACAAAGTATAATGGTTTTCAAATCGATCCATGTCATGAGGTATTTTATGGTTTCATCACTATTTTTTTAGGGATGTGTATTTTATTGTGTGAATGTATCAGTGTTTCCATATCCATTCTCCAACTGATAGGTATTTGGGCTGTTTGCAACCACTTGCTATTGCAAACCGTGCTACTATGAACATGGGAGAGGATGTGTCTCTTCATGACCTAGCTCTAACTTCTTTGGGGTACATGTGTCCAGCAGAGGTAGGGCTGAGTCGTGTATTCTATTCCAAGTTGTTTCAAAAAGCACCCTATCACTTTCCATAATCACTGAACATGTTTACAATTCTGCCAGCAGTGTGTGAGCGCATCAGTCTCTTCACAACTTCTCCAGCATCTATCTGTTGCTCTGTTGTTTTTTTTTAAATTGGACTATTGTTGTGGGTGTAAAGTGAAATTACATCATTGTTTTGATAGCTAGTGATCATAAGCATTTCCTTGTATGTTACTTAGCCATGCAAGTGTCATCTTTGGTTAATTCTCTGTACATACCCTTGATTGCTCTGTTAGTCTGGGTAGACTAGAGGAACAAATTTCATAGACATGCATATAGATATAAGGAAGGGGTTTATATACAAAAGAAATGGAACACTGAGAAAGCATCCCAACCCAGTCCAGTTCAAAGTCATAAGTCCGATATTAGCCCATATGCCCGACACCAGTCTACAATGTCTCCTTCCGACTCACGAAGTCATAGGTCAGTGGGTGCAGAATCCTGGCACTGGCAGGGGTCTCCCTATGGCTCCTCACTTCCAGGGCTCAGGGTCCATCAACAGCATCCAGTGGTGGCAGAAGCAACTCATCGTTGGCAGGGGTCTCCACGTGGCCTCTCCAGCTTCAGAGGTCTGGCTCCATCAGGGCAAAGCCGTGTGGCTTCTCTGGCTCCTGAGACACTACCATCTTGTCTTGTCCATGATAAATCGTCTCTAAAACTCACTCCCAACAACTGGGGGAGATAGCTTCTCATCTTCAGCAGGGAAATATCGCGAGATTTCCCAGAAGTGTCAGGAGAAAGCCATGCCCACACAGAGGCATCATTGGCTTCTCCATGGCTATCTCCAGATTAACAGGCTAGACTCCACCCTTACATCTCAATCATGAAATTAACACAAGCACATGACCGCCACAATTGCTGTTGTTGATTTTGTTTTTGTTGTTGTTGTTGTTGTTGTTGCTCGGTGCTAAGGAACTCGTAGAGTTCGACAGAGGTAAAGTAACTGCCCAAGTTTGTGCCATCCCTAATACTTTTCGTATGTTTGCATCCATTGTTGCAGTCACTGTAACAATTCATCTTGTACCAAGCAAAATGTCCTTCCCTGGTTTCTCTTGGCACTATATCCAAAGCACATGAGGCAAAGTTTCTTCAGTCTTGCCCCTAAGGAGCATGCTGACTGGACTACTAGCAAGACAGAATTGGTTTTCCTTCAGTATTCTAAACCAGCACCATAATACAAATGCTCTGATTCATTTTCAGTCCTCCTTATTCAATGTTCAATTTTCACATGCAAATGAGGAAATTGAAGATACCATGTCTTGGGTCAAGCATGCCTTAGTCCTCAAAGTAGCCTCCTTGTTTTACAATGCTTTAAACCATCTTCAGCTGCAGATTTGCTCAATGCAATGCATCGTTTGATAGCTGGACTGCTGCTTCCATGAACACTGATTGTGCATCCTAGCAAGACCAAATCCTTGACAGTTTCAGTCTTTTCTCCATTTATCATGAAGTCACTTATTGCTCTAGTTGGGAAGATGTTGGCCTTTTTTTTTTAGTAATTTTATTGGCTCTAATAGCTATCATAACATTCAATACATCATCTGTATCGAGCACATTTCTACACATGTTGCCACATTCATTTCCAAACATTTTCCACTTGAGCCATTATAGTATAAGCTCCTCTAAAAAAAAAAAAAAGCTCATCTTTCCCCCTCCCCCTTTTTTTTAAATGAATCATTTTATTGGGTATTCATACACCTCCCCCTCACGATCCATACATACATCAATTGTATGCAGGCCACATTTGGACACTTGTTGCTATCATCACTCTCAAAACATGCTCCCTCCACTCAAGCCCCCAGCTCCACCTCCCCATGTTTCCCTTCCCTCCCACGAACCTTTAATACCTTATAAATGATTATTTCATATCGTACACTGTCCAATGTGTTCCCTCACTCACTTCTCTGCTGGCCATGCCCCAGAGAGAATGTTATATGCAGATCCCTGAAATTGGTTCCCCCTTTCTACTCCATCATCCCTCCATCCTCCCAGTATCACCACTCCCATCATTCATCCTGAGGGAATATCTATCCTAAATTCCCCATGTTTCTGACTCCAGTGTGCATCCCCTGGTCTAGCTGGACTTGTCTGGTAGAACCGGGAGCATGATAGTGGGTGGGAGGAAGCATTTGAGAACTAGAGGAAGGATACATATTTCATTGTTACTATACTGTACTTTAATTGGCTCATCTTCACCCTGCAACCCCTCTGTAAGAGGATGTCGCTTCACCTATTGATGGGCTTTGGGTCACCAATCTGTTCTCTCCCTTACTTATAATGATATAATTTTAGTTCTTTGATGCCTAACACCGGATCCCTTCAACACCCTGTGGTCACACAGGCTGGTATGCTTCTTCCATGTGGGCTTTTTTGCTTCTAAGCTGGATGGCTGCTTGTTTACTCAAGCCTTTAAGACCCCAGACGCTATCTCTTAGCATTGCCGGGCACCATCAGCTTTCTTCACCACATTTACTTATGCACACATTTGCCATCAGTGATTATATCAGGAAAGTGCGCACGCAATGTTATGGTTTTTAGTTCTTAAACCCTGATAACTGATCCCTTTGACAATTCATGGTCCCACACACCGGTGTGTCTCATCCATGTGGGCTTTGTTGCTTCTGAACTGGATGGCCGTTTGTTTACTCAAGGCTTTATGACTCCAGACATTTCATCTTTCCATAGCCAGGCACCATCAACTTTCTTCACCACTATTGCTTATGTACACATTTGTCTTCAGTGATCGGATAGGGAAGGTGAGCATCATGGAATGCTAATTTAATAGAACAAAGTGTTCTTGCATTTAAGGAGGTCGTCCAGTGCCTGTCTGCTGTTATACTACTAAGCCTATATGTATAAGATCATTGGCCATAAAAGAAATGCAAATCAAAACAACAATGAGATTGCACCCAACACTTTCAAGGAAAGCTCAATTCAAAAAATCAGAAAGCAGTAAGTGTTGGAGAGGCTGTGGGGAGATAGGAACACTTATTCACTGCTGGTGGACCTGTAGGTATGTACAGCCACTATGGAAATCAATTTGGCGATATCTAAAACAGATGGAAATTGAGCTACCACATGACCCTGCAATCCCCCTACTGAGCATATACCCAGAAGAGGCAAGCAACAAACCACGGCCAGACATCTGTGCTCCAATGTTCATCGCAGCACAGTTCACAATTGCAAGGAGTTGGAAGCAGTCCAAATTTCCATCAAATGACAAATGGATTAAAAAGCTGTGGTACAAAGGCTGAGCCCCAGTGGCATAGTAGTTGTGCGCGGGACTGTGGCCCACTGGGACGGAGGTTCAATTCCCTCTCACAGGAGCAAAGGCTGGGCCTCCTACTCCCACCACCAGGGCAGTGATGCCTAAAAAAATAAAATAAAAATCCTACTCCCACCACCAGAGAGCAGTGATACCCCCCCCCAAAAAAAATAAATAAGTAAATAAATAAAAAGCTGTGGTACATACATAAAATGGAATACTATGCATTGCTGAAAAGCAGTGATGAACGCATGAAGCACATCACCGCTTAGGAAGAACTGGAGGGAATTACTCTAAGTGAAGTTAGTCAAGCGCAAAAGGACAGGTACAACATGATTCCGCTGAGGTAAGCGTAATTTTAAAAAATGCAAAAGGGGTATCTTTGGTTGCTACTATATCCAGAAATGCCTGGGGAGAGGCCCAGGTAGTATGGCAGGGGCCAGACCAAATTCAGGGCTACATATGGTAGCCAACTGGAATGGGGGGGGGGGGGGGGAGACGTGGGGCAAATGGTGATGTGTAGAGAGGCAATGGGGCACTAACCCACCCAAGGGGAGCATATTGTTTATATCTCCACAGCGAAAGAGGGGCCAAACTTAAACCCGGTGACCCAGGATATGAATGCAGTGTGACAGCATGAAGTGGGGAACCAACAAAGGAGTCTGAGCACACAACCCCAATCCCAACTACAGGGGAAGCCGCCTCTCCACCAGGGGAGTTTGCCTTGGAGGTCAGCACTTGAAGCTGCAGCCTGGGGAGTGAGAGATGCCTAACCAGAACACACGAGAACAAATGAAGAGGGAGGAAGAGAGAATGGAGTGCACCCTGGTCCACCAAACCTTCAGAACGATATTCCCACTCAGAAAAGCCGATGCACAAAGAGGATCATACGGCCAGCCCCACTATGAAATCACTGACCCAAGGGCTATCGGGGTCAACAATAGAGAAAAAGGGTCAGGATTATGCCCTGTCTGACACAACCACACCAGGGAAAAACACTAAGGGTGTGCAACAGAGCGTGGAGCTCCAGATGGAATGACAGCAATAAACCTTGGGACCAGGGAGTGGCACCCCATCTGACTCAACCAGGGGACTCTCCTGGAGGTCAATGAACAGACATTGAATTATTTATGGGGTTTTATATTATTATTTATATTATTATTTTTTACATATATATATAGGACATTGGGGGTTCTTTTTGTTATCACTGCTTTATTTCCTTTTGTTGTTTCATTTTAGGAAGCCTTTGGGGGGGTACATATTTTTGCAGGTCTATCTAAATAAGATAGGCTGGATGAACAGTCTGGAGGTGAAAATGACAGGACTGATGGTTCCGGGGTGCGGGCCATGGGAGAAGGGGAGGAGGGAGAAAGGAGATGGTGTTGACCAGCCCAGGGATAAGGGCATATCAATTGATCCAAAATTAAAGACATCGTGGATGAGAGACGTCCAGTAGGAATTGATCAAGGGTAATGTAACAGAGAGAAAATACTGAAACCCAATGGAGGCTGAGTATGATAGTGGGA